>VZTQ01012136.1:756528-848617 GCA_013400755.1 Pelecanoides urinatrix
AAGTGGGGGGGGGAATGGATCAAGATCTGGATTATTAATAATTATTATTAATTATAAAGATTAAAGATGTATTAACCTAGAGTCCCGTCATGGAAATTTAGCTGTCAGATGATGTGGGGGCTGGCTGTTTTGAGGGACTCTGATGAATGCAGGCTCATGGGAAGCTGTCACAATGATGAAACAAACCCAGCCTGGGCTAATAGATTTATCTATTTTCTACCTGGCAGATTATAATAGGAGTCAGCCTGCCAATCAGTGGGTATCTGTAGAAAGCTCATCACACAAAGAGTGTCGTTAGGATCGAAGGGGAATATTTTTTGGAGCTAGCTACCCGGAGACATCACTTGAAGAAAAGCAGAGAGGGAAGATTGCATATTGGGGTATAACTTGTAACAGATTGTCAAACCATCTGCAATGAAGTAGCTAAAATAGCTGATGTGCTGCTGTTGCCTGCTCACAAAGAATTCCCACAGGAGATTCCTTCCCTTCCCTTTTCCCTGGAGAGCTAACAGTGCTGTAGATCTAGTCCTGCGTATTTTTGTCTGACTGTGTAGACATTTTGATAAAGGAGAGGCTGAAATAATCAGCACTTCCAAAACCTCCAGCTGAAATGCTGGAGGAGTCAGTCGACTTTTCCACTTTGCTAAAGATAGGTGTTAATAGAACTCACTTGGAAAGCTGGAGACGGTATCATTAAGCAGTTGACTGCAATAAAAGGCAAGATGACAGCACATGTGATATCTCTACTATACGTGTGTGAAACTAAGCCCTTTTGTGTCAATTATACTGGAACTTGGGGTCATTCCTGAATGCAAACACAAATCAACTTCACTTTTATCGCTCGAGAGTGGAGTGGTCAGTGCTGAAGAAAGGTCTGTGCTGCCTATATGTTATGTCTTCCAGGTCTACTGAGAGAAAGAAAATATGGAAAGTCTCAGCTGACTCCATAAATGTGCATGAACCCATGCAGTGGAGAAAATGTCTGCCAGTGAGCAGGTGATTCCTATGCCACATCTACAAAAGCCCTCATGGTGAGGATTGTCAGTAATGTCTTGACATTGATTTGGCTTAAGCCAGTCTCAAACATCTCATTTTACGCAGTCCAGAGGACAGATATGAGATATCTGTCAAAGTCACGCTGCTCAAATCCTAATAAAATTTGCTAAAGCCATTAAATTTTGCTTTCTTTTATTTTTCATCATTCTGTGAATTCTGGAGAACAAAAAGAACTTTTTGTTCCTCTCCCTATCAGTTTTGAATTGCTTCTTGCATGATAGTAGCAGCCATCAGCACCAAAACAATAGCTAACCTGGCTCAAACACAGTCAGTGTCTTTTTTGATTTTTGATATTAAAAATGAACAACCTGGAAGCTACTTGAAAAAAAAAAAAAAAAAAAACCTAAACCCACTCAAAAATCAATATTTTCAAACACAGATTTTGCATGTTTGAAAGCGAAAAGTCTGACAAAAAGATCAGGTTTGCTAAAAAAGAAAAATGTTTTTAAATCAATGCTTTAGTGTAGAAAATGAATGACCATGACACTATTAGGAAAAAAGCACCAGAAAAAGCAATTCCCTTTTCCAAGATATTTCAACATAAATAAGCAAAATATATAGTTTGTGATGAAATAATATTATTCCTATTTTTCAAATCAGAAAGTTCAAACTGAAATACAGCTAAAGGGAAATTGTTATGTACACATAATACCGAAGTCTATAACAAAGCAAATTTTATGCAAAATCTCTAGATATGACTCACTTTTTCTTTCTGTAATATATTTATCATCATGCTGTCCAGCCAAGAAATAAAATGTGCAAACAATAAATGAAAGGGATTTGATTCAGATATCAACAGCAACAGAGGTCAAGGACAAGATTTTCAGAAGCTGCTGTGTAAAGAGAATTGACCTTTTTAGTCAGAAAAAGAACATACAAGCAATTTGGAAACTCCAATTTATCTGCAGTGGCCACTGGATTTGTATTAATATTAGAACACAGTGTTGTGATCCATGAGCTTTTCATTCAGTGACAAAAGATAAGAGGTTCTTTAAAGTTGGTATATATGCCAACTTGGATTGTATATACCAATGGCACCTGACATACAGACATGCAGCTTCTGCCCTCAGTGGGGAAAGATGGTTAGAAATCAGAGAGAGAGGGAAAAAAAAAAATTGTGGTGCCAAGGAACAACTCCTCATTCGACTCTCAATCTCTGTCAGTCAACTTACTGTCCTCAAATTTACTTCTTTCTTAGAGTGCAACATGCCGGTGATTTATTAAGCTGTCAAACAGTAAACAGTTTTAGAAACAATACTGTATTTCCATCTTTCTCCTCTGAGCACATAATGATACATGTTCTTTCACATGCTTTTCTGTGCCTGCAATACACCTTCACTTATAAAAGTGTCTTGTAGTGGATGGGACATTTGATGAAATCTCATTTGTTCCTTTGCTAGTGTCCTTCAGAGAAACATTTAGGATCTTATTGCTCATGTGGAATCTGAGTCAAAACTTCATATTTAATTCGGTGGGTGTTGGATCAAGAGGCTCTAAAAAGTAGTAAGAATAAATGGGATCTCCTGGTTAACCTTTCATTTTTCTTTTTAAATAATATTTCTTATGCTTTGCCATTTTACATACACACCTTTGGCTTTGGACCAAATCCCAGCTAGCGCAGATCAGCCTCACCACCCAGTACGCAAGCTAACAGCAAGCCTGGAACTGGCCCACTGCAAATAAGTTATAGATTTACCTGCTTGTGTATCACACGACTAGTTCCTGTTATTGCTTTGTAAAGTGCTTTGGGAAATTAAGGGAGTAGTAGGAGCTACATTAAATTAGATTCCAGTCTAATACAACCTGACCTGTATTTCACAGTAAAAAGGACTTCTACTTTTGAAATGCTGAGCAATAATTTTGTATAAAGTATTCAAAGTATGGTACTTCATATGGCTCTATGCTACCCTGTTCAGAATCATATGGGAAAATCTATTACTGGCATATTGTTTTTCTCACCTTCTAATTATCATTAATGCTAATTAATAAGTGTGTGTTAGTTCAATCTCATTGTTACTCCATAATGTGTAGTTAAATATTACGATAATGAATCCTAACTTCTCCAGACGAATGTAATAAAATGGTGATTAACATTCCCCAGGGCTGGGATGGAATATGATTCAGGGTAATCTAAAATAGTTGTAAGTGAAAAGTTTGATATCCATCAGTTATTGAAGCTGACACAGTAAACGTAAGGTGTGATTGGCAATGTGGTGAAGCAAGTAGGTCACTGCTTTCTGTTCAAATCACAAGTACTGTGGTCACCGTGACTTGGTCAAAATTGCTTGCCTGAGTGTGAACTGGTTGTGTCCTTGTTCTCCCCTTGTTCAATTCTCGTGTCTCTATTACTCTTGAAATCTGCCCACGTATAAAGCATACTTCTGTATGGAATGAAAAAAGCGAACCTCCCACTTTGTTAAATAAAAATTATTTTTCCACAGGCCTAGGTAGGATGTGCATAGTTAACAAAACAGAATAGAAATTTAGCATAGTTCAGAGGCATCCAATATGTCAACATGCTTACAATCAAAAATTTCAGGCCCTCTCCCAGATACAAGTGCCTGTCATAGATGTCATCCACCCTTTCATGACAGTATCACAGAAAAAGTTCATATGCAATGACGCGTGCATGGACGCATGAAATGACCTCGGTGAGGAACCAGCAGGTAGGTGTCTATGTGACACAGGCAGCCGCTGGTTCGGAGGAACTGTGACAGATGGGCCAAAACCACAGCACTGAGCCCTCTTCTAGTGTCAGGTTTTCCAGAACAAGTCTGAAGCTTGTTTGCCTGAGGACGTGCAACAGGCTGAACACACAATGCTTTTATAAAAATGCACATTTTTTGTTATGTTATCCCCAGTACTGCCAAAATGGTGTTTTCTGTAGGAGCAGAAGGAGGTACAAAAGTGGGAGCTCTTGATCTTGCTCTGAAAATAATCTATACAAATTCATGCCCCAAAATTGTTACTTTACATAATCCAATTTATACAAACATGTTACGCTATTCACATGCTGCTGTGACTGCTGCAATCAAAGGAGTTATACAGATGGAGAACAGGAACAAACCCAGGATGAATCCCACCCTGACTAGCTACCCTCTCAGGTTGCATTGTACACCTCCATCTCCTTTCAGGTTCTATAAACTGAGAAATTTAGGTAAGAGTAACAGAAAAGATGCAGAGAAACCCACCCTTTATTGCAAAATTAATTTTATAGCTGCAGATAGATCTTTAAAATGAAAATATACACAGAGTTTAATCTCTCCATTTCAAACATTGAAAATTGAACTCCTCTGTATTATTTAAAAAACAAAACAAACCAAAACAAACCACAAAAACCCCAACATACACCCCTGCAAAACTAAGAAATAACTTCAAACCAAAGCACATGAAGACACAGTAACAGGATTGCTTCAATACTAGAGGAGGAGATCTGGTTGTGGCCCTCAGTCTTTCCATCTCTCATTTCCCCAAGTATAAAAAGAGAAAACCTCTTTAACAACTTTACTGTAACAGAAAATATTTCAGAGGTGCTCAGTTGACACGGGGTTGTGTCACAAAGAAGTGCAAGGTATGAAGTATCTACAGTGTGTGTATAGGTGATAATATCACAAAGCTGATTTTGTTTCTTTGAAAACAAAAATTTCCTTCTCTCTCTCTCCCCATACCTGTATACATAAAATAGAAAAAGTTACAGCTGTCTTGCGTTCCCCAACAACGTTGCACATCTGGATAATAAAGAGGTGAATTTAGTGAGGGGGTAAGTAGTCCTGTCGGCTGACAGCTCCTAAAACCATGCTTCTCTTTATTTTGCAGCACTCCCTGAACCAGCTGAACAAAGGCAGTGCAGATTTAATTCCACCTTGTCCCATCACAATCTGCAGGGAAACTGGGCAAGAAAATACAAAGCTCCATTCGAAGACGGCATTCCATTTATCTGTCCTCTTTTTTTTTAAACCCTAAACACTGAATATTTATAAAACTACCTCGCTTACAAGTCACTCAGAGGCAATACGCAAAAAGTGTTTGTGTGCTACAGCGCAGAACGTTGAACTTGCTGAGGGAATCGCATCGCTCCGTAACCAGTGGAGCACCTGAGGCCACCTTACTTATGGATTTTACTCCTGTGTCACCGTACTCTTACTTGTATCATCTATAATACTTCATCCAGGAAGGAACAGGTGACACATGCAAACTCCCTGCCCAAAGCCCATGTGCTCTCAGGTCAACCAACGAGCGGCAAACAGAGGCTTCTGTCTGTCTTGCCTCTGATGGGGCACCGAAAGGAGTCTCCCGTCTTACCTGGGGAAGGAGCTTATTATTTTAGCATTATCTACTTTCTAGAACAAGCAAACAAATGACACTTGAAAAATAGGTTATTGTTTTTTCTAACTGGTAGGATATATACATAGAACATATTGCTTTATTTAAAAGCGAAAAAACCAACCCCCCTCCGCTCTCATTTTTGTGGTGGTGGGTATTTGCAGTGAACTGGGAAGCTGTTGGAGCAGGAGAGGTGTTACTTGAATTCTAGAGCACTGTATTTGCTAACTAAGTAAAAAAGTAGAAGTTTCACATGTTATCTCAGAACATGTGAAAGTAAATCGATGCAAATAGGGGAAAGAGGACTATCACACTGTGCAATCATAATGCAAACTCAACAGTGACAACTGAAGGGACAAGTTTATGAAAAAATCATAGTTTTCTACCACAGAATTTATGATTTATCTATACTGAAAAACTGCAGAGCATAGAGGTTTTGGGGTATTTTTTTTTCTTTCTTTTTTCTAAAAAAATATAATAATTGTTCAATTGTTTTGGCATAAATCGCCTTCTGTTGGTTTTAAAAAGTGAAAAGAATGTATTTTTTCCCTTCACTCACAGAAAGTATCCCCTCCTATCCACTGGCATATGAGAGACAAAGGAATGGAAGGCTTATAAGGGTAAGAAGTGTTTATCCAAAGTACGTGTTTAAAAAAGCAAAGCAGTGTGCCTCTAAATGGTGTCAACAACACACCCATAACGCTTTATGAAAAAGCATAACCACACAGAACGAGTTGCTTTCCTGCCTTAGGCCTGCACAAGCTTCCAGAAACTAGAAAGCTCTGAAGTCTCCTGTCCAAGCAGCCTCGCCACTGCCCATGCACATCCTAGCCAAAGCTAGCACCCCACTACACCGCAGGAAGGAGAGGAAAGCTCATGTGCATCTTGTGGTGCCAGCGGCAACTTGGAAAGAGTCCTTGGGATCATGCAATAGGCACGTGCAGAGAAGAGCAGCTTGTTCGGTAGTCTGACTCACAAACCGCCCTCAAAATAGACACACGGCTGGTACCTGAGCATCGGGAAGGTATAACAACTTTTCCAAAACTCTCTTCCACTGAAATCTCTTCTCAGGAGAGAATAAATAGAGACTGAAGTAATTCAGGGCAATGGATTTAATGTTTAAGCTTTTATTATCTAAACCTGAAGAGACTACAAGGGAAAGCAAGAACTTGGCCTTAGACAGTACTCCATTAAGAATTCCTTTTAGAATGTCAAAGGAAAAGAATTTATTTTCTTTTCTTTGTTGTCATAGCATAGATAGCAATGTTCTGAGGTGCTGAGTGGATGAACAATGAGGTTAAAGATATTTAGGAATATTATATCAAGATGGCTACAGGAGCGAAAGAGAAAAAACTTCACTGGTAGAGGAGAAATGGAAGACTTACATGCTTTTAAGTAAAGGGCACATCAAAGGTCACTATATTTGATCATCACTTTATGCAGCTACTTATCACAGCATGCTTTCCCCATTAAACGCAGGTACAGACACAAAGCGGGTTCTGTCATAGTTCCCCTGGGTAAGGTCAGTCACTGACCCCAAATGATTTGCCACAAATGACTATATTATTTGTTTACCTCCCAGTAAAAGCAATTTGCAACAATGTGACATTTATCTTCACATTTGAATATATATATATAAAAAAAAAGGCAGAAAACTTTTGTTTGTATGTTTTTACCCCAGTTGAGTTTAACACAATCAAAGCCAACAGCCAGTGCTAAAGAACATTGAAATGTGATTAGAAAAAAAATCTAGAAATAATATCCTCCAGCCAAGGGCAGTCTGCTTTATCATTCAAATGGCACATGGAAAATACAGATTTGATCTATGTAAGAATGACTGTAAAGAGTGCTCAACAGAAGATCAGAAGAAATTTCAACAATAAATATTTGCAATCACTAACTATATCTTTCTGAGTTGTTCAGTAACAAAATCTGTGCAAGTTTATCTGGTAATCTTGCTTGAGCTTGATTTCTTGAGCGTAAGAATAACTGGAAGATGCAGTCCAGGAGCAGTTCTGGATGCCCTCTGCCCTCATAGAGTCCACAGGATCAGACTAGACCTAATCTGAACTGCAACTCCCTGAGATGCCCATCGTGTGGACACCAGGTCTTCAGCACCAGTTGATTT
This sequence comes from Pelecanoides urinatrix, assembly GCA_013400755.1. Taxonomy (NCBI): domain Eukaryota; kingdom Metazoa; phylum Chordata; class Aves; order Procellariiformes; family Procellariidae; genus Pelecanoides; species Pelecanoides urinatrix. The sequence goes on from VZTQ01012136.1 coordinate 764,036, forward strand.
ACATTATGAATCCACTCATATTGGTCCACACTACTTGCCAATGCAGATATACCTGGAAAGACACAAACCATCCATGCACATCTGACCCGCAAAGATCACTGGATTTAAGGAAACATTACTTCCCGGTTAGAGACAAGTTAAAAGTTGCTCTTGACAGAGTAACTGGGAAGAGATTTTGGAAGAGAAAGCTCCAACCCCTCTGCTCCAATTTTGCTAACACTGGATGTTCTGGCGTTAAAAATTTAATTTGACCATATAAGTTCACTATCATGCGTTAATTATATTTAGGAGGCAATGATTCAGTAACCTACTCAAATAGGTTTAACTCCTGCCTGCAAGGCTCAATTCTTAACAACATAAAAAGAAAAAAGCTGAGCTGCACTTCACTTGAACATTTTGACTTGCACTTTGGTGTGTTGGAAGATTTTAACCAAGCAGCTGCTAATGTAGTAAATAATGAAACCAAAAGTGAAACGTTAATTATGACTTGGCAATTAAATAAATACACTATAAAAAAGAAAAGAGAAAAGTAGGGAAAGGGTTTCATGAGGAAAGAGTTATCCTAAAAACACACAAAAGATACTAGAAGCTAAAAGTCTGCATCAGAATACAGGTCCAAATTCTTAAAGTTTACCCTGGTGTGAAAGGAAGGACTTTTTATATGGGAATTCTGTGCTGCTCAATGGAATACGCCCTGTGGAACATGCCTNAAAAGGCAGAAAACTTTTGTTTGTATGTTTTTACCCCAGTTGAGTTTAACACAATCAAAGCCAACAGCCAGTGCTAAAGAACATTGAAATGTGATTAGAAAAAAAATCTAGAAATAATATCCTCCAGCCAAGGGCAGTCTGCTTTATCATTCAAATGGCACATGGAAAATACAGATTTGATCTATGTAAGAATGACTGTAAAGAGTGCTCAACAGAAGATCAGAAGAAATTTCAACAATAAATATTTGCAATCACTAACTATATCTTTCTGAGTTGTTCAGTAACAAAATCTGTGCAAGTTTATCTGGTAATCTTGCTTGAGCTTGATTTCTTGAGCGTAAGAATAACTGGAAGATGCAGTCCAGGAGCAGTTCTGGATGCCCTCTGCCCTCATAGAGTCCACAGGATCAGACTAGACCTAATCTGAACTGCAACTCCCTGAGATGCCCATCGTGTGGACACCAGGTCTTCAGCACCAGTTGATTTACATTATGAATCCACTCATATTGGTCCACACTACTTGCCAATGCAGATATACCTGGAAAGACACAAACCATCCATGCACATCTGACCCGCAAAGATCACTGGATTTAAGGAAACATTACTTCCCGGTTAGAGACAAGTTAAAAGTTGCTCTTGACAGAGTAACTGGGAAGAGATTTTGGAAGAGAAAGCTCCAACCCCTCTGCTCCAATTTTGCTAACACTGGATGTTCTGGCGTTAAAAATTTAATTTGACCATATAAGTTCACTATCATGCGTTAATTATATTTAGGAGGCAATGATTCAGTAACCTACTCAAATAGGTTTAACTCCTGCCTGCAAGGCTCAATTCTTAACAACATAAAAAGAAAAAAGCTGAGCTGCACTTCACTTGAACATTTTGACTTGCACTTTGGTGTGTTGGAAGATTTTAACCAAGCAGCTGCTAATGTAGTAAATAATGAAACCAAAAGTGAAACGTTAATTATGACTTGGCAATTAAATAAATACACTATAAAAAAGAAAAGAGAAAAGTAGGGAAAGGGTTTCATGAGGAAAGAGTTATCCTAAAAACACACAAAAGATACTAGAAGCTAAAAGTCTGCATCAGAATACAGGTCCAAATTCTTAAAGTTTACCCTGTATCCTAAAAACACACAAAAGATACTAGAAGCTAAAAGTCTGCATCAGAATACAGGTCCAAATTCTTAAAGTTTACCCTGGTGTGAAAGGAAGGACTTTTTATATGGGAATTCTGTGCTGCTCAATGGAATACGCCCTGTGGAACATGCCTGTTATTAGTTTTATACCAGATTCATTTATATACTTTCTATAAGTATTTATTTAATTAGTACATGTTATTGGTTACAAATGAGAAATTAATGTACTATAAAATGTAATAAAATAGGATATCCAGTTAAAGACTTCAAAAAACAATAGAATTTGGAATGCCAAGGAAAAAAAGGAAACCACTGGGATCAGGAATGATCTAAAGTAATAAAGAAGCTATTTTGTAATCTTGTGAATCACATCATATTTTGTGGAAACTATGGAAATAATAAAACCCTTTTTTTCCCCAAAAAAGCCTTCAGCAAAGTATCAGTTCAATGTGTGATAGATAACCTAGGGGGGGGGGGAAGAAGAAAATGCAGAACTTCGATAGAGTATGAGGTAAAATGGATCTCGCTCATCATATCTTCAGCAGAAGATAATGGAAGGAAAGGACCAGCTTCAGTAGAACCTCCTGCTATTACTTCAGATAGCTTTTCCCTATTTGCATATTATTGAGCTTTGTTTGTAGTGTAAGAAAAAGAAACAACAAGTTGCTTAAACAAGAGTTTTGTGGTGGGAAAGGGAAAGAAGTTGGTTACACTGCTAAAATATCTACACATTTCATGTACAGTAAAGCTGAATACACATAAGATTAAGGCTGTTGAGGGAGAACTCATTCTGACTTACCGATGTACCCTGAGATACAGCCAACAATTTTTATCTGATTTTCCAACAGCAAGTGAGCAGACAGGCAGCATTTGCATGGGTATGCATCTTCCTGCAGAGGCTTTGTCTGAACAGGAGTGAGAAGCACTGCTTGCTGCGGAGGTACCCAAGCCACATTGCAGTATTCACCGCCTATTCCTCATCAGCATTTTGAGCAGATTGCCAGCTGACCATCAGCTTTGCTCCTGCTATGAATATGAGTGACAAACATGGAAAGAAGGAGCATATACATCAGTATTTCAGAGGTCTACCTTCTCAGAGCAGATAGCACACTGTGACAGGCAACCGGAGTGGTGTAACCTTTCAGGCGACGCACAGATAAGTGAATGGTGCGCCTAAGCTAGGGTACTCTTACGATAATTTTGTAAAATGGCAATAAGGCAGCATTTCTGGTTTCTGTCTGTAGACTATAGCTCAGAGGGGTACTAGTTCATGGCCCTCTAGAATCAATGAAAAAACATAGGTGCTTCCACTTTGCAGCTCAGGACCACTGAACACTTCAGCAAGATTAAAACACCTTTCTTGGGGTTTTTTTAATCCATTTTTTAAAATACAGAAAATTCTTTTAGTATTATCTGCTTTTCATTTAGCCTTGATTTTCAATAATAATGAAAAGGGTGTTTAAGGCTGTAAACCCATTACTTTGGAGTAAGACTAGGACAGTAAACCAGCACAAATAGATGCCACAGAAAGAAATGAAACACATCAGGGTACACACAGAGTCCCTTTTTAAACTCTCAAATCTTTTCATTTTCTGAAAGGAGAAAAACAAACAAGCATGTGCAAATTAATTTTATTTTAAAATCCTTCATACGTTTCTTTACGAAGGTGAACCTCAAAGTCCAACTCACTTGTTACAGGGATGCCCTCTCTAAATAGCTTTCTTTGTTCTATCAAAACATAACATTATATTATTCCAGTTACATGTGTAATAAGGTATAGATGTCAAGGGGAGAAAAAGTAAAGCTTATGATTGTTGTGCATGTATTGCTTTTCACTGAATAATAATTAAAGGAATTATCTGATTATTTGATCAAGCTGCAGTTCTGAGAGAGCTGATGGTGGAGGGTGGTAGGTTTGGCATTTTCCCAATGGAGTTGCTGGGAGGACTCTGGGGACTGTGTGGTGTCCCTCATTGCCATGTAGTCTCTGGTAGTGCAAGAAGCCTCCCTCTAATTTCGCAAATTAGCAAACTCTGTGCAAACAGTAATGATTTCCAGCAATAGGAAAAAGGGAAACTGTTGTAAACCCTCTGATTCAGAAAAAGAGAAATATTGAAGTCGTGAAGGACAACATGGTTATTTGCTACGTAACAGTTTTGGATTAATCTCAAACACTTCAGACCCTGGTTTAATGCTTTGAGTGAAGAAACTAGACAGCATTTGCAGTATTGCTAAAGACAATAGCATAAACTGAGAAAAAAGAGTTAAACGTTCAGCCGTGAGTAGGTGAATAGTGCCCTCCTTTTGCAGGCCATGCATCTAAAACAAAAGATTTGCACCAGTCCTTGTAGCACAGGCAGCATATTTGGCAGGATATTTCACATACTTGCAGTTGTCTGTCTTCCGTGCCCTCCATCCCCTCCCAGGAGTGTGCACAAGCAATACATTCTGAGGCTGCTAATATTTGTTTATATCCCTCTGTCCCTAAATCTTTCATATTTGTCTTTATCTTTCAATGTAGATGAACCGTAGGAAACAAGGACGACAGCCAATAACCAGCTATTGACACAGAGCACAAGTGCACGGTATATTGAAGAGAATAGGCTGAAGAGAAACTGTGGAAGTCCTAAGAGAGAAAGTGCTCTAATGTTTGGGGCAGCAAATCAAAAGTTACTGTCTTGATTCAGCATGTGGTTTTGTGACTGCCTCACTTACAAGGTCCATGTACTGAGGAGGTACAAGAGTGTGTCAGACAAATGAGCAAAGCTGAAACAAAAAATGTCCCATATATCATGGGTTAGCAGAAACCCAGGATGCACAGAGGTGCATCAGACATGGCTCCAAGAAAGGGGAGATGCTTTTTGTATGGTCCTTATGAAATTGTGAAGAACTGAAGACTGCAGATCTTCATGCTGATGCTGCTTTTTAGATGCACTTAGATGCAAGATATATATAAATGAGCCTTTAATCCACCTTCTTTATTTCCTAGGCAGCTCTAGGAAATGCAAGATAGATAGAAGTGGGAGAATTTCTTTTGCTATATTTGAATTACTCTTGTTCAAAAACATAAATCTCTGAGGAAAGTCAGAGGCTGTTCCTGTGCTGCTGCCTGAAGGAAGGTGGTGAAGAGTTCATTGAAAGTCCTGCCGAGAAGCAGGTGGGATGCGAGGCAGCACCACTGGGCAGGTAGCAATAGGAAGCCACGCTGTGTGCCAGGCCAACAGAGCTTTGAATGAGGGCTTTGGCTGTGCCACAAGCTTGATGCAGCAGTTTGGCGGTTTCAGCTGCAGCAAGGGAATCAGGCAAAGGTGCTTTGACAAGCAAGTATTTTTAATTAATCTAGTTAGTAGAGAAATAACTACATTAAATGTCTCCCTGTCTTGTTGGCCATACTCCTAACACACCAGAGAAAAGGCAAGGTGGTAAAGGTACTGCACACAGATCCTGAGGAAACACAGTACAGTATTTGGAGTTGCGTTTTCAAGCTTTGTTGACAAAATACCCGGGGGCATTCGGGCTCTGGTCTTCTCCCCTTATTGACAGGAGCGTTCCCTGCCCCTACATCCTTAAGCACTGGTTGGGCAAAACTTTGTGCATTCCTTTCTTCCCTCTCCAGTGAAGCTTTATCAGCAAGTGTCCTTTTACAGATTAAGGGTTTATTGACTTGAGTCTAGACTGGATCACACTGTCCTTGAAATCAACCATCAGTCTAAGAGGTAGCAGAACTTCCTCCTGCAGTGAGCAGAGTAGTCTCTAATCAGCTAAAGCATATCTTCCTGTCTCATTCAGAAACTTCTATGTGAGAGATACGCTACCTCCTCCTTTGTGCATTTACTCCCAAGGCAAACCCCCCTTCACTTGAAATTACTTCTAACTTGAATTTTGTTTCAGCTTACAGCCCCTGAAGTTTAAAATGCTGGTTTTACCACCTAATGTGCATTGGTCACTTTAAAATGCAATTACTGTTCTTGTTCATAAAGGCAGACCTCTATTGAGGGTTCACAATGTCAATAAAGAATGCTGATCATACTGATTTGTCATTGATCTTCTGGGATTTCTATCTTTGCAAGCTCTAAGCAGCTGAAGAAGTTTCTGCAATATGTATAAATGAGCCTTTAATCCACCTTATTTATTTCTCATACTCTTGTGTTGGCAGAGTGCTTGCTGCCCCATGGGAAATGCAAGGAAACAAATATCTAACTCTTATTATAAGATCTTGTAGTAAAAGTGAGAATGTAGCTCGGATGCAAAACATATTGATCTAGACATAAACTCTTCTAAGAGGATCTGGAATTTCCATCTTACAGTTCTTTCTACAGGATTGTTCCTCTTGTGATGGTGCTCCTTTTAACCAAACCACCTAGCCTCTCTCCCCTTTGACTAACTCCATTTAAGAATTTTTTCATTAAGACTGTTTTTCTGTGCCAAGAGTTTTTTGTGATTTTCTCTGCAGAGATCACTGTCTAGAAATGAAGTGCTCTATAATGTCGGTCACAAGAAATTCCTCAAAAAGACAAGTAACTGCATAGTACATGAGACATTCTATGGCAGATTTTCCTATAGCATTCTTCCTTCCAAATGCCACAGCCAAATTGAAGTTTTCATATCCCTTTCCATGCTAAAGGTAGCAACTACTTCAAGGCCGGATACAATACACCTTCACTGCTGAGCTTTCCCAAAGTCTGCTAAACAGCAATGTATTTTTACTGTAGCTAGCCCAATGTGGTGTCTTGCAAAAGGCACTGAAAGGTCGGGAATAAGAAGGAAGGCTTAGGTTAACAGTATCAAGGCTGAAAAGTTACTCTCAGTGAATAGCAACGTGTCTGTTTCCAGATCTCTGGCAACAGGAATAGAGAGATATTGAGCCTCAGACCATAAAAGAAGATTTGAAGACTGCCTTAAAAGCAGCATCTCAAACTGCCCAGTGCTGTGGGGACTTGGCAAACCTTTCATGGACATCTCTGGGCAACACCCCAAGGACACCTGCCCACTTTACCTCTTCTGTGGAATTTATGTGAAAGGCTTGAACAGGCACACTGCTTCTGACTTGTTCGTTACCGAGTTATTTTATTGCCCAGACACAAAATTCAGGTGGTGAATCATGCAAAAAATCAACCCTTTTCTTCCCCAAACCAACATTCAAAACTGATTTCCGTATAGGCCCCGCTGTTCCCTTTCTGAAAAGGACACCAGGTAGAAGCATAATACAGAATCCACAGGAGTCATAATTACTGCTGTCTCCTTTTTTTGGTGGTTTAATGGGATCAGGGTGAGCAAATGTTACGTGTTGGCCAACAGCAAGTGGAATGACGACAGGCCTGAAGTGCAATTGCACCTAGTAATTCCCAGGGAAGGCAAATTATTCATTTGTAACTAGTCATTCTTTTCAATTACAGGGTACTTTTCCCGGGAAGCTGTTTTCTCACTGATCTTTCAGCTGCAATGTGCCCTCCATTGCCCTGAGACATTCAGATACTCTAATAAGCTGAACTTTGTGAAAATAGCAATTACTGTGTGTTGGGGCAGAAGAAAGCCTTGGACACAAGAAGAGATGCAGGCCCCCAGACCAGTAAACATTTATTTAATATACTATCAGCCTCTGTCATGTGACCTTTAAGGTTCATAATTGATTTACAGTAATGTACATTAAAAGACAACTTCCACTTTGTGTCATCATACTGTTGCTTTGTTGTTGCATATGTTGTTGCCTATGCCAACCTGTTAAATAAGATCTTTTTGAGAGTTTGTTTGTGAAACTCAAGAAAATAAAAAAGGTGTTCTACTTCTGAAGAGAGTTTTGTGATTACCGCAACTGCATACATACACCTGTTCCTTGAATAATTCATGTGTCTTCCCAGTACTAAGATCGGAAAGGGAAATATTGCAATCAAGACAGCAGGTTATGGGCAAAGTCTAAAGCCAATAGACAACAAAGGGAAAATGATCCTGGGGTAAACATGTTGTCATTTTGTGACATGTCTGAGGTAGACACAGACTGGAGGGATAACCAGAGACAGTCAGGGCCTGAGCTCTGCCAGGCCAGGCCTCAAATGAAGCTGCACAGCACGGCAGGTCAGGATTTCTTACAGATGTATTTTAGCCTGTGGCATTAATCATGATAATCACATCGTAATTGTGTCCCGAGGAGAAGCATATACTGTGCTCTGAGCTGTGTTACTTTAAAAGGAGTAACCGTCAGGCCCCATTCTCTGCACGTAGGAAAGAGACTTGAGTATCAGGGTGAATTTTGAAGTTCTTCCCATTTTCCAAATATTTCCTGTATATTCTAAAACATAACTGTGGAATAGGGGTAAGGAAGCAGAGCAGGAAGCTGTAAGTAACCATGATCTGAACCACTTGTGCAAATTGGAGGAAAAGGACCCTGGATTTTGAGATGGACACCATAACCATGTCAGAAAGCACTATTGAGATAATGAGAAATGTGCAAAATGGATTATTCTTCCTCGAAGTTACAAGGAAGGGAGGCCTAGGTAACATCCTAAAATACCTCTTCGATGCCATTGTGCAGCAAATTGAACTGGATTACAAAATTGCCATTTAACTCAGAGATTTGGTAAGCACTTTCACTCTACATTGACTGATGAGCAGCTCACTTAATTTGCTGAACTTGGACTGTGTTCACAAATCTCAGAGGCAAAAAGTTTCCACAGCACTTGCATAAATTATGACTGACTCATCACAATATTATTACTCACTCTACTGCGTGGTAAATTCATTCTTTTTCTCTGCTCTCCTACCACAGTAACTTTACAGAAATCTGAAAACCTTTCCTAGTCATTTTATTGTTTGTTTTTTAATTTTTATAGGATAAGTACCTTATCCTATAAACAAAAACAAAACCCACCCCACAGTATTTGTTACAGCTGTGAGCTTGTTATCAGGGTGCTAGGATACTTTAGGCAACTTTAGGTTTTAAGAATTGCTCAAGACAATATTTATCACGTCAACAGGAAATGAACGCTAAATCCTCTTAAGCTGTTGAGAAAATAGACACTGCTTTTAAAGCATGCTCTCCTTCACCCTCTCACTCTTATATTTCTAAAGTACCACAAACTGACTCTTGGCAGGGCTGGAGTATATTGATGTACAGAAGGAAGTTACGTTTCTGGATTTCTCCTGTGCAGCACAGATGCTGTCTCTTAAGCATGGAGATTCCTTTCATAATGGCTAGAAAACAAGTTTTCACTACATTTTTCTTCTCAGATTTCTTTGCCAGATTTCACCACCATACCAGACCTGGTCATTTTTGGATTGAGAACAGGTTTCTTCCCAAGTGTTATTTAATCTTCAAAACTGTAGATAATTTTTATGAGGGTCAGTTAGAAATCCCATAGGTTTTGAAACCTGTTAAAGATTATAGAGACATAGAAGGCTGGGTTGGAATGTGAGCTTCAAGAACTTACCTGTTTTATTGCTTCCAAGGGGCTTGTCAGCTTCCTACTGAAACACAGTTCAGTAATTGCACAGTGAATATAAACGAGAAGGTAGCTATTTATTAGCACTAAATGATCAGGTTGATTGCCATTAGGGATCCTTTTTATATAATTTCATTGACAAAAGCATATGCTGGAAGGTGTCTCTATTTTCCAATAACACATTTCTATACCTAATAAAACAACTCACTACACAATATTAAGCTATCATGTTACTGATCGCTTAGAATATGTCTCTATTCTAATTCCTCTTACTAGCCACACAAAAAATGCATTAACGTATTTTTTTAATTTTACTTAAACTTACTAATACCAAAAATTACTTATAATTATTTTGTCTATGGTTCTAAGGTTCTCTGAATTAAACATTTCACAGTAGGGCACTGCTGATAGGAGCTTTCATGGTCTTTTAGGCAAACACTTTTCATTAATTCCCATTACATCCCTTCTCATTGCTTATGGAAGTCCACAGTAATCCCTCCCCCTTCCACAAGGAGGCTTCATATTTACACCATATTTCTGAGAACCTAGCAGAGCTCAGCCTGAGGCATGCAGCACCTCAGGCACTCACAAAAGAAAAGGAATTGCTATCATGAGATAAAGGGTTCCATAACGGACTGAGTTGAAGGTATGTAATTCCAAAACCTGGTTAGGTGTTGACCTAACCCTCCCTAAGAGAGCTTTCAGTAATAAATTTTCTACCATCTCCTCCAGACAATCATTTCCAGAATATAACTCTTCTCTCCATACATTTTTTCCTGATATACAGAAGCCTTTTACATATTTGTAATGTTATGTCTCCCTTCCTCCATCCCTCCAGTCTCCTTCACAGCCTTCTCTTACCCTTCATTATTTTTTTTCCCACTCTTTTTAGTTGTTCTTGTATCTCATGTTTTCTAAATCCCCAGATCTTCTGTTGGTGCCCTTGAATTCTCTGTAACGCTTATTTTCTCTACATCAGATATCATATCAGTCACGTATGACTGAAAGGACTGGCTGAGTCCAGAGAGAATAGACGTCTTGCAATGTATTTCTTTGTAAATTTTACCAAAGTTTGGATCTCTAGAAATACTGGCCTTAGGCTCTTTGGACAATATTCAAAAAGGAAAGTCAGAAGCCATCTGATGTCTCATCGAGAACTAAATTAAGAAAAACATGTCTCCAAAGCTTGGTCCGATGTTTCACACTCTTAATTATTCTTTGATGCTTCAAATTTCAGATGTCTGGGTCAGTCGTACAGCCAGGTGGCCAGTAGAACTGAACACCTGCAGTTCCCAAGATCAAAATGAAACCAGACATAAAGTAGGAGCCCCCGACAGAAACCCCACAGGCGAGTACTGAATCCCTCAGTAGAACCTCATTTACAGAAGACTACAGTAACTCAGTGTGTAACTACTTGCTTCATTTATTGCCTATGGCCAGATATTAACCACAAAATAAGATAATACAAGATACCCCATTGAAAGGAAAAATAATGTCCTGCTTTGCATAAAACTACATTATATCATGGGAGCTACCAGAGAGTTAATAAGAGTTGCACAAAGGCAAAAGATTTATTTAAGCAAAAAAACGTTGAAGCCAGAAGTAGTCCAGTGGTCACAGGTTTTTTCCCTAACACATTAAATGCTTAGATTTAAAAAAAAATAAAAAAATAAAAAAAAAGACAGTACCAATGGCCTGAAATGTACACCATTTGCAAATTCATTTCCAAGATGTGTCTCTTTAATTTAGTAAATTTAGTTTCCAGGATAAAAATAAAAATTTGATTGAGGAATAGTTTTTCTTCCCACGACATTTTTTTTTTTTAAAGCAGTGCTTAAGAACGCATGAAAAAAAGAGTTCTGGGGTTTTTAAATCTCTGAAAATAGAGAAGTCATGTGAAGTGCAATTGCGATGCATCTATTTGGATATTATGAAGAATGCAATAGAGTTTCGTGAAAATTACTCTAAAAACTATCACATTTAATTTTTTATAAAATGGGTGGGAGTTGAATATGAACATTGCTATTGCATTAAAAGCTCTCTTTGGGATTTCTTTGACTGTACCGCTTTTGAACACAACACAGTCACATAGCTCAGTCAGTAAAAAGATATGAGTAACTAGCTAGTTGTAGAAATATCAACACTTACGGCAGGCAACCTTCCCAAAGTTGAATTTAGATGAAGGTTTTGATTCAGAAGAAAAACTGACACCCCTCTTGCTCACCTCCTGTTTAAATGCAATGCTATTCAGGGGGGATACATTAACACCTAGGGCTCTTCACTGATTTGTAAAGTGGATACGTGAAATCATGTACAGCCTAAACCAAGATACTATTGCACATCCCAGAGCCTTTTAAGTAGTTCTCATTCACTACAGGGTTACTTATTTGCAAGTCCTTCCCCTTTCTTTGCCACTGAACCCCTCAAACACCCAGAGCTGAACAGGCAACCTCAGAGCACCCTGTCAGCTAAGTGCCCTGGCAAAGCCAGGAATGAGGAGAGTTATCTGACAGAGTTGTTACTTCCAGGAGAAAATAAAAGACTGTTTTTAGTTGAATCATGTCTTTCTTGTTTTAATTGATTATATCAGATAAGGTGCTTTATTTTTTCTTTTCTCCAAAACCTGAGTAGTAGTTGCATGTACTTCAGAATGACAGAGCTGGTGCTGTGACATGTTTATGTGAGAAGTCTAAACCTCAGAGAAATAGTTGAAATTAATAATGCAAAATCTCAGAAATAGATATCCAGTAGCTAAAAAAAATGGCAAAATTAAAGGAATTGATATAAAACAGGGAGAGTGAGATGGAACTGGTAGCAATGCCATAACAGTTGCTTATAACAGTTGGTGGGATGATTGCTTTCCTGTTTGACTTGTAAAAATCAAGTGAAAAAAGGAGAGTAAAAGGTAAAAGGAGAGGTGAAAATAAAAAAAAAGAAAAAAGATAAGAGAGGAAGACCTGATAATCAAGGAGGAATAAAAATGATGCCTAAGTTTATTAGTTGATACTCTTCTGGGGAAAGAAATGGACATGGACTTACTTAAAATTTATGGAAGCTTTACTCTGCTATTTAATCACTGGGGGGTAGTAGAAAGATGGAAGTCATAAAAGTGATAGTTAGAGATACAAGACAGAGTTATTGGAAGTCCCTCTAATTTCTATCCACTTCCTTTCATTTCCAAGTAAATAATGAGTTGTTAATGGAAGCATTTCTGGAGAAAGATACATTTTTGCCTTTTTCCCAATGATCACTGTCGTAAGAATTACCACGTTATACAAAAGTAGCCTCAATCCTCAATCACTCACAGAAGTAAAACCCATCTGAGTAAAAAGACCAGAAAGGAGAAGTAACTGATGGCTAGATTCAAATCACAAATCTGAGTATTCTAACATGTTGGCAAAACACTTCTTTCTGTTACTCCTCCTGTCCTGGTAAAGCCCAAGCTGATCCACTATTTCTATCCCTTACAGAGCAAATGCATCATTCTCACTCATGCGCTTATGAATATGTTATAAGTTGTGACTAAATGTAATTATGTAAATGATAGTCATTTGTTTGCTATACAGATTAATGTTCTGCTTCATTGGGGTCCCAATATGGAGCAGCAGAAGTTTGAGCTTTGCAGCTGTGCCTCTGTGTGGTGCTGCCTCTCATCTAAAAATTAAAATGAAGATGAAATTTGTCTTTTACTTAATGTGAGCAAAACAAACCATCCCTGTGTTCCTTAATACATTATCTATTACTTTCTACAGGTAGCAGAATCAATCACCTTTCCCAGCAGTGGTAAACTCCTGGGGAATAATTTCATACACCTCCAGCTCTATAACAGAATGTCAAAGTGTTAATTAGAATCCCAATAATGGTTTTGCTTTTTGTAGTGATGTTTTTTAAAGCTAAGCTTTGTCAAAACGGGACCTGTCAAGAGGCGTGAAAAGTAAAGTTCTGCTATGACAAGAAGATTTGGCTAATAAAGATTTACGGAAAATGGGTTTCCCATCCTGTGAAATTTTTTGGCAATTAACAGGTTTTTCCATTTTGCATCAGGATTAATCTGAGAGCTTTTAAGTGTGGGAGGAATGTCTAACAAAGAAAATCTTTTCCAAAAAGTAAATACTTGGGAGCTCCATAAACTTGCATGTACACGTTTCATTTTAAGACAAGTCACACTAGAAATTCTGTGTATTGCTGGCTGTTTCTCCTCTCGCTCTAGAAAGTTACCTGGAAAGGTTTTTCAGAAGCAGGCTACAGGCTACAATACAGCTTCATGTTGTTACAATAACAGTTCCACTGCTCATAATACAGTTATCCCAAAGTGTTTATATTCAATTTTATAATGATGTCTTTTGAATTATGCATGTCTACCTAAAATACGAGATGCAATGTAAGTAGCTCTAGGGAAGAAGGGTAAAAAAAATCTGCCAGACTTAGAGAGACTTACAAAGATAGCAGCTAGTTTGTTAAAAGTGAGCCCAAAAGATATGCAATTCTCTCACAAAAGTTCCTTTTACTGACAACATCAATCCTTACACTTGCTGTATAATCAGTACAGCACAGCAATAGAGGCAGGAATAGACTGCCTATATGCTCTAATACTTTATTAGTAAAAATCTAATAGTCAGAAAAAGGAAAATTGTCTCCCGCGGCTCTTGCATCTAGTAACAATGAAAAAACCTCTGCTGTTCTGCACTTCAGGTTCATGGTGTCACCCAAATCCCTTTCCACAGAATTTTAGCCCTTCATTACCTTTCTATTAATTACACATGTAAGAAAACTACTAACATTTTTTATTATTCTTTAAACTATATATCACAATTCTCCAACCATGGTTACAGAAGGACTAGTTAATAGATGTTGTTGGGATCTCAAACCTCTGGCAGCACCTGGGGAGCACTTGGTGATGCAGAATTGAGCACGAGATGAGTTTGGATCCCCTCTTGAATCCTCTTGGGCCATGAACCTGTGTTTCCAGCTACTCAAGAGTAGCTTTGGAGTGACTGTCACTGCCTTGGTGTTGTTATGAAATTGTGTAGGAGGCTCCAAGACAGCAACCCCTGTGTATCCCTGAGAACTGGACACTGATTTCTTATACTGACTTTCTCAGGTCATTTATCTCTCATTCTAAAAACAAAAACTTCTGTCTACACAACAGAAAAGAGAACAGTAATTTTGTAGATGGTGATCAGTGCGCCTTGTTGACTCTTCATATAGCTCTAGGTGATGTAGTAATACTTTCACACCTTAGAAATAGTCCTGCTCATAAATTACTCAGAGCTTCTCAGGTGAAAGGAGGATCTTAACCTGGAAAATAGCATCTTTGATAGTGTGTTGAATTCACAGCTATTATCCTTTCAAGTCTTACACCTTTGAAGGAATATGTCCAGGATATTTGGAATCTTTAAAAATGCCACCCACAGCAGGAAGAAATGAGTTAAACATTTTTAACATATTCCCAATTGATTCATGAGGATTAACATGCATTATTTCATTACATACATACACAGTGAAAATTACAGGAGGGCAATTCATACAGCATGCTCCTCTTTTATAATTTAACAGAAAACATTCTTTATCCCCATTTTAATCTTCCACTACTTCCATGCACAGAATGATAATCAGTGTACGGGAAGTCTGCCTCCAGCCAGCCCAGATAATTTCTCACAGTACTTGCACATCACAGAAAAGTATAATTGCATAGCCATGGCTACAGTGACAGCAGACCTGACCCACTAGGATGCTCCACGAGTGCAACCAACTCAAATATTCATAAAGTTACTAATTTATGGCAAGTGCTTGTCTCCCATTAGGGTTTTCCCTTTGACTGCATGCAGATTCTAAGCATAATATGTCTTCTTGCAATGCAGAACTGTAAGAAATTAATATTTTAGGAAGTGGAAATAGGAAAAGGGAACAATGCTATGGCTTTTCATACTTTTCCTAAAGGAAATATTTTTTCCAAGTTATTATTAATCATATGTGTAAATAATTATGGTTGAATAGTTATTTTGTTAAACAGCTGTTTATTGCTGTTTATTGATTTTTCATCAAATTTCAGTTTTGTGGAATTAATTATGCTATTCAAAAATATTTAGTTAATATTATTCTTTGTAAACACTGTTAGATGTCAGAGAATTATAAGCTGTTACACAATAATGTAATTTTTAATGTTTGTCACTTCTCATTTTGTTACAAAGAAAATGTGCATTTCCTTTTTTCCACCAGAGTGAAACAAAACAGTGACAAGTGACAGAATAAAACCTAGAGCATTAACTAAAGAGTTCTTGTGGCAATAAAAGCATTTTTTTGTTAGAAGATTCCAGTTAAAACTCCCTTTCAGAACAGTTGTATTCTAAGGGTTGGCTTCAGGTCACTGGTTCCAATCCTTTCCAGGTTATGAATTAGGGGACATGCAATAGATATCGTAGACAAGAGGTAATCTGTAGTGTGATCAACTAATGTTCAGACTACAAATTCAAATATATAAATTAATATCTTCTTTAAAAAAGAAAAAATAAAAAGAAAGAAAAAAAATGTAAGTAGTGGCATTTGACAGCATGAGAGAGTGCTAAATATAAAGTGGTCGTGCTCTATAAGTGTTGCGCAAGCCAAGCTATAAGATTGCAAGCCAGGTCTCTGCACGCTGTCTTGCCAATATGTCTCAGCCCTTCTCTGGAAGGCAAATGGTATTGATGTTAATTCAGTCCATTGCTGTTCAGCTAAACCTACTGATTGTTTTTTTTTTCTCCCCTATCATAATGCAAATTTTTGTCAGTACTTTGGATCTACAAGGTCTAAGGCCTATTCTCAAGATCAAAAGTCAATGATGCATCTAGAGGAGGCACCTAAGAAGTTCTGGTGACCTGAGATAATTGACTGCTTTGGTTTCATGTCAGGCTTGGGATCCTGGTTCTCAGAAGCTCAGGAATCCTTTTGGAGGATAAGGTCTTCCTCGCAGGGAAGGAAAAGCATCTTTTCAAATTCTGCTAGGCTGACTTTAAGCTGCAAGTATGAAGATACTTGTGACAGCAACACCGGCTCGTTTTAGTTACTGAGGTAAATCAATGTCATTGTGAAAAGGCTACAAAAAAATGCTCAGCTGATAAAAGACTTTAGGCCACCAATAAAGTGATGAGTCTGAATGGTCACTCACTGCTGGAGGGCCCATAAGCTTCCCATGGAGTTTATTAGCTTTTTAGTTCTCCAAGCAAAACTGCTGCTTCCCTCTGTAAAAGCTCCCAGTTCTCCTAATTCCCATAAGGGTTGGCTTTGTCTTTTTACCAAATTCTCCATGCCAGCTGCAGAGAACTGTGCGTTAAACAACTCTAGCAAAAGGCAGCTAGAAACGGTTTTTTTGCTGTGGAGAGGCTCATGTTATGCATTGCTGATCAGACACTGAAGGAAGCAGAGCTCTCTTAGGCACTTTGGCTCTATCACGGGGAGTATAACAGAGGGAAGCGCTCCAGATGGAAACAAACCAACCAGCCCCAGAACAGTTAACAGCTCTGCCAAAGTTGGGGAAAAAAAAAAAAACAAAAAAGACAAACCCTTCAACAATGAGAACAGTGACTAGAGAAGGTTAAAGCCCTCTAACAGGGTCTGAAGAACAGACTTCATGGCAGTGAAAAGGAACATGTACAGTAAAGGATTTGACTTCTCACAGTGTTTAGGAGCCTAACATAATATTGTACTGGAGTACTTTGAGGACTATTGACTCTGTGAAGATAAAGGAGACAAGGTGGTTTTGTTTTGGGGTTTTGTTTTTGTTGTGGGCTTTTTTGTTGTTGNTGATCTAGAAAAGGTTAAAAAAACAGGGAAGGATTTTTGAAGTTCAGAAACCCATCTTATGAATTTGGGAGCCTACACAATTCCCTAATAAGAAACTTGTCTGCACTTTTAGACTGAGATAGAACATTATTTTCAGCCATGAGCACAGGACTCAGAATTAAGTCTTTATGATGAGATTGCAGTTTGCCAGGACGTCACCTACAAAGCTCAAAGTCAGGATCTGCAGAAACGGGATTAGCCTGTGTTGTGAATAACACCACCAGCCAAGAGACTTGATGAAAACAATGCCATGGGGCATGCTAAGGGGGAACAACGGTTGAAAGTACTTGTGACATCAGATGAGAGTTGTGCCATTGCTATGTCACACAACATGTCTCAGAAGGGAGGCACATGCAGGTGATGAGCTGAAAGTTAGAGAAAATCCTAGCTAGGAAGAAAAAAAAAAAATTAAAAAGAAAAAAAGTCACACAAAACTAAGACAACCGAGCCCTGAGAAATGACACAAATGAAACCAACAGAATCACCTTCTAACAACAACATTGTTACCTAAAGGCTTGTCTGTCCTGGATCTCAGAACACGTGTACCTGGACGTTACTAAAAACTGTTCTTAATAGGGTGCTCATTGTTATTTGAAACTACAGGTATTATCTTCACATTGGTTGCCACTAATATTATGCTTAGCTTACAGAGAAAGTATCAGCACTTTAAAAAAATGACAGAAAGCAGTTAACTCAGTTGCTGTGTCATACACTGGCTCAGATACGCAACATGGAGTGGTTAGAAGCCCACTGAAGGAAGCAAACTTCTGTGGCTTTAGGTAATTACAGAGCTACAAGCGAGACAGCAAATGATTTTCTAACAGGAGAATGGAGAAATTGAAATAATATGAGTATGAAATAAGCATGTTAGGTACAGGGAAAAGACAAAAACCTGTAACACTCTTACTCAAAGTCAGAATTGCAGTCCTCTCCTGTGCGTGCTACAGGTTCCTTCATTCCCATGCCCAAACCACCTAGCTGTTTACAGAGCACAGAGTCTGGAAAATTTTGTAGGTGCTAACTTGAAAATAGGGACCTCACTGTTCAGAGGAGTCTTAGCGGTGACCATCCCTCTCTTCAAAGGCCAGGCAAGGAAAAAGACAGTAAGAATCTGACGTATCACAGCAGATTAGCTCATTATGGATGAAAATGGAAGCAAGGGATCACAGTGTAGAGAGATGCTAAGTCTACAGGTTAAACATGCTTCAACAGCTGGGGTCTTATCGCTCTCCACTGGATCTAGCTGCCACCTCTCAGCCCCTCTCCTTGTTTGCCTATGGCACTTGCAGTCCAGCCAGCTGCCAATAGCCTCTTCCCCACTAACTTCTCAATAGTTCCCTTCTCCTTTAAACCTTGTTTTTGAACCTCTCAGCATGAGCTGGCCAAGCACAAGGGAAAAAGCACTCACAAGTCCTTCTCTCCCTGCAGCCAGACTCAGAGAAGAGGACTCTTGTCTCTAAAGGTTGCCTCTGCTCCCCTTTACACACGGCTACTTCTGCCAACACCCTCCCTTACTGGTACCGCTTATGTGGAAAGCCCTTTTATTTACTTGTTTATTTATGGGCTGGGGGAGTTGATTTCAGTATGTGTAAATGAAAGCCTGCAGGAGAGGAGGAGGAGGTAGATCTTTCAAATTAAATTTGCCCACGGTGCAGCTACTAAATTTTCATTTTATCTATCAGGCTATCAGTAAATATTCATAAGTGTATTAACTGAAGCCTTAAGATCTTTGAAATATCTAATTCAAGATTCTTCTCTATTCTTCATCTCCTACCTCTTAAAACTATCCCTAATGACAGTACTTGCTTTCCTAGACATCACTACTTAAAAACTACATTACATGCCCCCCAAAATATCAGACAAACATTGATATGGGCAACCACCTTTTGAACAGAATTTCTTTTCCTTTAAAAAAAAAAAAAAGTATTTTCTTACTCTTTCCAGTAGTAGCATCTTCATTATTCTGATTGCTATGGTCTCTTCATTATTATTACCTTCATTTACTTCCCATTTTACCAAATTTGCCCTGCAAACTTACATTAACTTGAAATCATTGCAGAAATGATTTCCAGGAGTTAACAAGTGACTGGGAAACACACTCAGTACACAAAGCCTGCTAGCAATGAAGTGCAGATGTTTTAGTCGTTCCCTGGGCCATCAATCACCTCGCTCCCGTGGAAGCCACCATTGCTGTCTGTGGGTGAGGAACAGCTTTTCAAAAAATAGCTGGGTGGGAACTCATAGGAGTCTTAAGCACGGTTAGTGAGCTGATGCCAGACTACTGAACATAATAAGGCCAAGACAGAAAAACAAGGACGTGATTACATTAATTTGAAGTTATCACAGTGGGCATAAATACAGTATATCCACTCTTGGCACACGGGCAGGTAGGAGATGTCATTGCTAATGAAGCTGCATATTAATCTTACATAGAAGTATCACAATGCTTTCACTCTTTGGGCAAGACTGTGCAGGGAGCATTGCTGCTTGTGCATGGGCACACGGCCATTAGTGGCATCGGAGGATCATGCATAGTGTCTTCTCTCTGCACAGTGGGTGGTTGTTAATGGTTTCTTGGGATCACAGCAAGTGCTCTCTTCACTGGCTGTTTCAGCACCTCAGGCCAGTATTTTCATCATCAGGTGTGGCTGCACTAATAGGAACAATCCTCAGGTGTCTGACATGTCACTTAGATAGATGCTTATTCCCTAACTTCACATGAACTCAACTGCTTGGTTACTGAACTCCAGCTACATCAGCTTCCCAGCCCTGTTATGAAGTTTCTTTTCAAAGTCTTCAGAGTTATAGCATTTTATTATAACAGGATCTTTACTGCCTTCCTCTATCCAACCATCTTTCATTTTGCCACAGTTGGAATCTGGTAATGCAGATGTTATTGATTTCAGCATCATGCTCAAGATGTCAAGCTGCATGGGTGAAATTCTGACCACACAGGTGAGGTTTGAATGCTCTGCCAAACCAAGGGAGGGTTTGGAACATCTCCTCTAGCCTTGTTCAAGATCTGCTTTACTGGGCCGTGGGATTACTTTTCTGTTAGCCCATGGAAGTATGAACTGAAAACCACCAAAATTTTTCAGGGGCACATGCCATCCACTAGCTATAATGAAAATGGTGAATATTTGCATCTTGTGAATATTACCTTGGCCTGAACTCATCACAGGAAATCTTGCCTGCATTGCTGCTTTCCGGGCAATTATATAACTAACTTACCAGAAATAGCAAAAGAAATGGGTAACATCTTTATACAGAACAGTTCTTGTATCTCATTCACTTGTTCCTTTGAGTCTTCCATGTTTTATCTTTGGTTCTTGTTTGTTTTATTTCAATCTCTCTGAAACAGTGCAGGAACTGATCTGCTACTGGAAATGCTTTTCAGGACAATATTGCAACTTAGACTTCACCTTTGTGGCATCAAGATCAAACATAGGAATCTCAGCAATGTAAAAGCTGGTGCTATGTTGAGAACATTTTTGTGAGTTTTGTGATATAGTTTAACTATACAGCCATACAATACACACTCCCCCTGCAACACCCTGAGACATTTCTGACATCCAGTGACAAGAGTTAAGGACAGGAGAGCTGACGTCTGCACTCTTGAGCCAAATGCCACCAGAGAGTTTTCTTGCAAGAATACTTCTCCAGCCACTGCTTCTGAAGCATTGATATTTAGCATTTTGTTTTCTAACTTTAGTTTTCTTCAAAAAGACTTCTCTATGTCCCAGTTCCTCCTTAAAGATAACCCTACCTCCTCCCCAATGTGTAATAGAAGTGCTATGATTTCTATTCATCTAGAGTAATATCAATGGTGTCTAATCATTCCTAACTTGATTTCCAAAGGTCAGAAAGAACAGGTATAAAGAACTGTTACTTCAAATTGCTTTATTATCAGTTTGCTCTGATCCAGTCCAATTACTCCTCTTTACAGGATGTGACACAAGTAATTTATTTTTTCAGCATTAATTTCATTTTTCTGTAGTTCATTTTAACATTCAAGTTCCCTTCATCTGCAGCCATGCAATTAGTTTTGTCTTGTGCTTATTTCAGATGCTTCCATATGCAAAAATGACATGGTATGGTTTCTGGAATATCTCCTGTGCTGAAGAGACAGCAGAAGATGTTGTCTTGAAATGTCATCTTCCAAATGGAGTTCTGAAAGCAATAAATTCTTTTCCCTTTTTGCCCAATTGAACCAAATGAAATAGTAGACTCCCAGTTATCTAACCAAGCCTGGAATAAATATGCATACTTTTATACTTTCATAAAGAGCTTCTATTTGTTTGGATAAATTCTGTTATTTCAGAATTTTCAGTTTTGAGGATTTTCACAGGTCTGGGTCACATCTGTCTTTTCTTTCTTAAAATAGCCACACATCATCTCACAAAGATTCCTTTATTTCATTATCCTCCTTCACTTTGGGGCTTATTCTTAATAAGCGTCAGTTTTATGCTTAGAATTTTGCAATGGCCAAGTAGACTACCCTAAACATACACATATCTAGAAAAATCACACCTTCTCCCCCCCGCTGCCTCTTTTGTGATGCGTGTGCCACATAGCACCTAGCCGGTTACATTTTCTCTTGTGCTTATCAGTGCAGTTCCTTGCCATGCTGAGGAAACAGTTTCTCTACCACATCTCAAACAGATATTTATGCTACAAGCTGAACTTCCCCTATCTTTCGTTTCTGGGATACAGTTTACTTTTGTCTTGACATCAGCTGAGAACTTTATAGATCAGTTAGGAAAAAACACCATTCCTTTTTTAGCTCATTTTGCTCTATAGTCAAAAACAACTTTTCCTCCATAGCTGCTTGAGCTTGCCTGAACAATATGCCCTGCTTTTCCTGCTCCCCTAGAAGCAGTGATTTGCACTGAGGTTTGACTGGTTTCCCATTTGCAGGTCACTCCTGCTGCCTGTGCCACTGGTCATGCCGGCTGTGAAAGGGTGATGGCTAGGTCCTTCCTGGGAGCTTTGTGCAGGTCATGGTCAGCTGTGGGTGCATACCTGTGATTCTTGGTTGTACTTCAGGTTTATCAAGTATGTCTGAAATGGTTCTAATACGAACTTCTTTATCTCTATTCTGTTTTCCCCCCCTCACATTCTTCAGCTATTCTGATTACTTTTTCCTAATGTTAAATTGCCCATTAAAATCCCATCCCTCAGTGTACCAACCCTACCTGCAAAAGACATTTTTCATAGTTATACACTTACCGGTTGTCTCGGATATTCCCCGACTCTTTCTCAGGAAATTTTATTCTCTGTGAACCTGTTATTCTTTGGGGAAAAAATAAGCTCAACTAATCAACAACCTATTTGAATTTCTCCTGTTGTTCACATGAGACTGTCACAAAGCACCCATGTTCTCTATCTACCCTTTTCCTCCCTTCCAATAAGTTTTAGAAACTAAGCAGGTTTCTTCGAGACCCTACCCACCTGCCCCAGGATGGGGCCAGTTAGTGCCTTCTGCATAGCTCTGTTCACTGCAGTGCTTTTGGTTAAAAATCCACAAGCTGCACTTCTTTGCCTTATTTACATGAATGCCAGTCTCTTTTTCCTTCTCATACCACACCATTTTGGTTTAGATACCTGCCAGCCATAGAGATTAACAGAAGATAGGATGATCTAAGCCAGTTTTTATTACAACCTTCCTAAACACTTCTGTCTCATCTGTGCTGCTCACTGCATACCTAGAGAGTGACCACGCTGTTAAACCTTTATATCTCCTAAAGAAGCAATATAGCTGTACAGGGACTAACGTACACCTGAATAATGTGCTATTGACTTTATGTCGTGATGCTTTATTAGATCGTCGGCAGTCACTACTCTTAGGCATCTTCCAATGTGAGCTTCTGAAGAGAAACTAGCCTGGGGTTGCAGAGAGATGATTTTTGTATTTCACAGATGGTTTATGCTAAATTACAGGTGAAGCACTTCTGCTGTGTTTAAAAAATAAAAAGTAGGAAGAGTGCTTACACATGCAAATGAAATAGAGACATGAACAACGATTCTGTTGTTGGTACAGAACGACTGTTTTACACTTCTGCAGGGATCACAATAGGTGAATATTCTCATATATACTGATAGGTCTTAGTGTTTAATGGATGCACAAGGTCAAAGAACACAATGCCTTGATAAAATATTAAAGGATTAGAAAAGAAAAGGTTAGGATGTCATTTAGAAAGAGCATTTGAATTTATGGGAAACAACCATTCAAAATATTAATAAAGTGAGCAGTATCTTTTAAAATTGATGAGCACCTCCTGGGATGTTGCTATGACATAATAAATCACTTCATCTAAAAAATATCCTACATAAAATCATCCAAATATATTTTATTGCCGAAAATATCAAGGAGTACTTGCTGATCTATTGCTGTTTAACTTAGGTACCTAAACTACCAGTCTAGAGTCCCTGTGTTATCAGGGATGTTTGCCAAGTGGTGATTCAGAACACCTCAGATAAAAGCAGAGTCTTTTTTCACTGACTTACCAGAAACTCTTTGAGTTATATTCTGCAAAAATCCATTTTTAACTACCTTCATGACTGATACTATTAAACTACTAGCAGATTCATCACTGACATGTCTAACAAACTTAATTTCTCACTTCCCTCCCTCACCAAGAGATCACATCTGCCTATAAAAGCCCAGCTACAGCTAATGGCATGAAGATATTTTGTTTTGAATCTTTTCATCATAACAGAAACGTGATCTCGCATTAAGGCTCTGAACTGTTAAGGTAAAAAGGCTGATTTGAGAAAGCTTTTTCAGAAGCAGTGATTTTGGTTATATTCGAGCTGGTGTGGCTTGTGTGCACAGGAAGCAGGGCGCTGGCTGAAGCACCATCTTTCATCGCATCAGGTAACACTTCATCTTCTCAGCATTTTCTAAGTTATTACTGGAAATCTGAGGCACTAGTAGCCAATAGAGGAAAATTGCAAGCAAGGATGCGAGAAGCATGAGAGTTTCTTGACTGGAGGCAGCTGTTGGGAAGACCTGTCCTGTTAGCGTTCAGAGTGGCTAACACCACCCTCAACCTGATAGGCAAGAAAGTAGGAGATGTTCTGCAATAAAATTTTGGAGAAAAAGATAGCAGAAGGAAAAGCAGAGTGTGTGTTTGTGATGGTAAGCATTAGAAGTGGGTCAAAAAACAGTTCTGAACTGACAGTTGAAATGTGGCATACTTTATAGGCCATAGTGTCATGACTAGGATTCTAAACATTCATATTCATTACCCAGAGACACTACAAAGATTCCAATAGTGAGGCAAGCAGAAGGAGAAAAATGCTGTCATATTTTTGACGCTAGAAAGTGACAAATACCTACACGGCAAAGTTGCATAAGTGACTGTTGGAAAAACAGTGAAAGGAAGTTCATGGAGATAATATGCCTGAGAAATATGAACATCAGCAGAAGTTGCCATGTTCAAAACCCAAAATATTGGATCATATGGCCAGAAGAGAATTAGGAAAAAAATAAAGAGCATGATGAGTAACTAAATTATAAACAATGCATGAAACAAATGATAGAAAAAACCTTGTTATATTCTTCAAGCAAAAGTAATAAGTAGTATAAATTTTCCCTGATACTGTTTCCTAGCCAGTTGACTCATTCCTGGACAACATGCCTCTGCCATGCTGTCACTAGAACTCCCTGCTTGCAACTCGGCTAAATCCATGATTTTTCCAGCTTTAACAGGATCTTTAGCAAAGAGTTTCAAATCTCTTTGTTCCTCCTTCTTGCTACTTTATAGGTTTTTTAGCACACTTCCTACCTGGGTCAACTGCCTGAAGAGTTTCCCTCATGAACGGTATACCACAAATGAGCTTTCGAAGGGAGAATAGAGCTGGCTTGTTGTTTGCTACCAAAAAGTCATGTTCACAAGGGGGTAGGTTGTTTTTTAAAGCAACTGAAAGATCAGCTATAACCTGAAACCTTCAATATCTACAGGTCTAACTAGAGAAATATAGTACAACTGCCTGAAGAAGTGTCTTTGCCAGGTCTCCAAGAAGCATTTAACACATCAAATAAATCATGTTTTATCTGATTCAGTTACTAGCGGAGACAGCTTTGACTTGCACCTTCCAAATCTACTCCAGATTACTTATCTAGTCACATAAAGCCAAGAAGTCTTAGTGCTACTAAATCAGGCAGGACATGGAAGTTATTGTAGCAACTATACTTTGCTTGAAGGATCATTTGAGCAACATATTGGCCAAAATGCTACAGCCCGAGCTTTCTCTGGACTTCTCATTTTGTAGGAGAGAGCAAAGCTAAGATAGTAGAAATCTACCCTAGTATCAGCATTAAGATCTTTTCTCCCAAGAGGGGTTTCTTCACCTCATGGGCCAACCCATAACCCAGGAGTGCTGGGAGTTGGCTAGCACAGATGATCCCGGGAACCATTTCAGAGGGGCCACAGGGGAACCATTTCAGAGGGGCCACAGGGGGTGCTGGGCGTTGGTCCTCAGAAAAAGGGAGATAGACCAAAGTTTGTATTTCCAGATCTGAGCAGCTATCTAGTAGGGTTTTATGATCTGGCAATATTAACTTCATAGCAACACAAAGACAGCTGACAAGCAAAATTCCTCATTACAGTTGACTTCAAAGCTTTTTCAGTAAAATTACACCTTTTGTGAAGTGTGTGTTAGTATGATGTCCTAAATTAAAACACTTATTTAAAATCCACCAGTATTGCTGACTGTGGCCCGAACCTGCTTGTTTGCAGAAACAAAGGAGTCTGGTGGCATTGTGCCTTGAGGGCCCCTGGTGTGCAGTTGTCTTTTTTCCAGTGTCATCCTGCACCAGTCAAGCATATACTTCTACAGCCTTCTTTGCAGGTGATGTGAAAGCATTTTGTCCTGTACAAGTGTTTTACATCAAGCTACTCTCTGGGTTGGCTGGATTTCTACTAGCTCCATCCTCCTGAGAGCGCAGCATGGCCTCTCAGTCACGTTACAGCTGAGTCTGCCATGAAAGCCTCCCACCCAGCCAAAGGGAGCTCAGAAAATGCTGATACAGCTCTTTAAATACTAAAGGGATGTTGCCCAACAAGGAACAGAGAAGGAGAGGGGAAGGGGATCTGAGCGACTAAACCTATACCCCTGCCCATACCTCAAGCAGCCAGATGTATGAGAAACCATCACAACTGTGGTATGCTAGGCACAAAAAGGAGGAAGAAGCACTAAGAGGAAGAAGCATTTTTAGCATTTACATCAAAATGCAGCTCATAATTGGTGTCCTTAAAAAGTTGATTGTTCGGAAAAAAAGATTTTGCTACAATATTTCACTCTGACGTCAGTGGGTGCTTGCGTGCTTACATATATGCATTTGCATATTGACACCTCCCAGCCCCATTACAGCACACAATTCTTCTCTTAAATCTTGTTCATTAAGGTCAGCAACCAACCCTTATACCAAAACACACAAAATAAACCCTGCTTATTCCTATTTTTGTGGGAATCTTCCTTCTTTTAAACTTAAAATATTGAACAACAGGGCATATTTAGCCTTTATACAAGGGACCATACTGGTCAAAAAAAAGTTAGCAGCAGCGTAGCCTAGGCAGTTAACCAGCAGTATATTTCTTGGATTGTCCTTAAGGAAGACCAAGTGCCAGAACAGGACAACATTATAATTGAGAAATTAGAAGAACTTTCATTGTAGACAGTTATTTCATAACTGGCAATATGTAGCATGTAATTATTGCCATATGTAAAATGCTGCATTAAACATTAATTTATGTCTTTGTAGGTTGCGTGAAGAACCATTCTACATGCCTTGAAAAAGCACAAAAGAAAACACAGTTAATTATCTCATTTTTGAGAAGTGCGTAAAAATTGGGAAGATGTAGTCCATGTGAATTACTACATCACTATCAGCCAGAAAAGCCAGGGGCAAAACCAGATTGAATTTGCTTAATTAGGTCCAGATCCGGTGAAGTATATACATATCTTTAAGCCAGTAAGTGAGTCTATGGACAGCAAACAACTTAAAATAACTATGTTGAAAGAGAGTATAAATCTAAATATGGCATGGGTTTCAGCTTCAACATGTGACTTCTCATATGCTCAGGATTATCTGCATGCTCAGACATTTTGCACAACCATTGTTTTGTCTCTTGTCAGAGAATTGCCTAGTAGGAAGTTCTAGAAAACTGTCTTGAAGTTGATTAACACCCCATTTTGTTCCTTCTCATTTCTCAGTCAGCTTTACAGAAACAAGTTTCCCTGTAAAGGAAGAAAACGGCTATAAGGACTGCAGACTGCTGGAAACAACATGTACAAAATTATGGATTTAGGAACATATAAAATCTGACAAAAATTTTATTCAAAGTGTCCGCATTATAGTTCAAAAAACACTGGACAAGAAAAAAATGTTTGCCACTGGGCAAAGCAGAAAGAGCATACGTTATCAACTTGCGGATAACACATGGCTTTTAGAGATATTTCTTATCTGCACAGCAAGACATTCCTTTTTTGCTATTTTCTTGAGATAAGAGACACATCTGTCAGATCATTACAGGAATGATAGAGAAAATATTTGCCAGTACTTATTATTTGACATATTGTGAATATAAAGCAATTCTTGACCAGAGGGAGTTTCCCAAATGTAGTAAAACAGGTTACAGCTCAGCTAAGGGGCAAAGTCCACAACAAGCATTATGCTAAGCTGCAGAGAAACTTGCTCAAGACAGCCCAAGTCATGCAGAGGGACAAAGCCACAAGAGGAATACGATAGAGGAGAGAGCTCACAGGCCAGACACCCATATGGATTTAGACAGATGTCACAGAGATAAATTATGCTTGACCTGCAACAAAATCATAATTAACTTCCAACTTCCAGTCTTCCACACTTTTACATAAGCAAAATGTTTCATCTAAATCAACTTCTCATGAAATTCCAATAAGGTGATATAAGAATTAATTCTAGAGTTATTTCAGAGTAAAAGAATGAGATTATAGGATAAGCAGTACAAATAAAGAGCGATGTAATCCCAGCTATTTGTCAAAACTTTAAGCCAAATTTAAAAAGTTAATATTTTCAGAGATGTCTAATGAGTCCCTCCTGAGTGCAGAAATGGAAATGTTAAGTTGCTCCTGGAAACCAAAAGTTTGAGGCCATCATGTGTTTAGATAACTCATGTTAACGACTGAGACTGAGGTGAAATAGCCATACTGAATTTTGACCCTTTTGAACTTTGCAACTGTTTTGCACTACAGTGTGCTTTAATATGCATCTGATTATTTTCTGGTTCTTTGGCCTTGAGGAATAAATAGATCCTAGCTGATAAAGACTGAGTATCCTTATCCAAATAATAGCTTGTGATAAAATTATGGATGTACAAAGGACAACTTTGATATTTTTTTCCCTCAGATATTTGCTCAGTTACTTCTATTTTCTTAAAAAGGTGAATGTGTCTTTAAAGATAAAGTGAACATACTGAGCCAGCTTATGCTGCAGTAGCTATGACAACAGACTTTGAAACAAGTGTGGAAAAAGCCAGACCTGAATTTTAATTTCATTTAATTATTTTTTCAGTCTACTCTTCACATTGACTACTTTGCATTTTACTCTGAAGTTCTACAGAAATTGCGATTTCTTTTTAGCAGCAGATACATAGTATCTCATGTAGCAGATTCTATAGGTGTTATTTAAGTTGGAAAAGAAAATACTTAGACAATTAGTGGATATCTAATATCTTCAGATGAATGCCAGGCTGCCTTCTGGGCAATATGCTTTATCCGAAGATGTTGGGTTCAGCATAGATGGGCGTGTGTGAGAGATCTGATTTTATGAAGGAATGGTCTCATTGGACCAACTATTAGCAAACTGTATCCTATTGTCTATTAGAGGTGAATTTTTCAAAATCAAAAGACAGGAGAGGAGGTAACATTAAAAGGCAGATTTTCAGTTGATTCAGTAACTGGGCTGGAGTGAGAAAAAAGAGACTTCAGTTCTAGCATCTCTTCCTTTTTTATTCCAGTTGTCCCCATCTCCCTTGGACCAATCATGGTGGATGACATTCACAATCATGGATACCACCAGCTTCACTAGATAGACAATCTGGCTCCCTGTTCGTGTCTCCTTTCCCATTCCTCTTTATACTTTCCCTCAATATACTTTCTAGCAGAAGGAGCAGAGAGTAATTTCCAACCCCCTCCATCAAGCACAGCAGTTTAGAGATCGAGAACACTTTCTTTTTTTGAAGGAAGGAAAAAAAAAAAAGAAAGAAACTCAGACCATTACCATTAACATCTCTTCTTACTCCAAAAATGTTCCATCTGCCCCCTCTATTTCCTTTGAACAGGTCCAAGGCTTCACAGGAAAGCCAAACCGCTTTACAGCCATGACTATACAGAAGAGCAGTCTCTTTAACCTCTTTGGAAGTGACCCACGTCACCTGTCTCCTAAAGCAACTTATTGAACTACAGTCACCCATAAGGTCCCATATAGCTGACTAGGGCAGGGACATTATGCAGCACCTTCTCCCACTGGCCCAGCTCAGCTTCTCTGGGGCCAGGGTCCCCTGAGCTCAGTGTGGTGAATTGCAGGGCACCACACTCTGCATTGCAGAGATTAGCACTATGAGGCATGCAGGCATAAAATACAGAAACAGACAATCATCATGCTATTAATTGCTTATTAATTTCTTTAAGAACTGACATTTGAGTAATCAATCCTCATAAGTCTCCCAGAAAGCCAAAAATACATAAGGAGCACATAAAACTTAAGTCGTTCTTTCTCTTAAAAGTCTGATACCCTCAACTTTTTTTTCACTTAGCTCCCTCCAGTTTCTCAGTGAGGTGCTTCCTGCTGCAATGAATGAAGAAAGACGGGTTGAACACAGACTGTAAGTAAGAAGCCTTAAACCCGTCTTTCTTCCTGCTGCAATGAATGAAGAAAGACGGGTTGAACACAGACTGTAAGTAAGAAGCCTTAATCTGCATTATCATTTTTACTGGTGCATTGCTTTTTAGACTTAGCTGCCTGCCTGGTAGAAATTTGTACTGGGACCATCTCATGTGTAGGTAAGCAACTACAGATGTATTCACAAGAGGAGGATCAGGCCTTGCTCATCAGGCATCTCCACCCATTGCAGAATATGAGCTGCCCCATATTCAAATACATTACTCTCATTCCCTTGTTTGTTCTCTTTTCAAACTGCAGCCCTATCTCACACTCTTGTAGATATTCCCTGCATTTCTAATACCTTCAGTCTAACTGAATTGTTGCAGTGTCCCATCTACTATTTGCAAAGCTTTGGACAATTTTGAGGTACTTACAGATTTCACCCACAGCTTGCAAGCAGCTGAAGACCACCATCACAACAAGTTTTCAGTCAGAAGAAGAGATACAGGTTTTACTGACTGCAGCAAATGAAACAGATATTTATGTAACTGCTAAGAAAGAAGAGATGTGAAGGAATGCAAGAAGCAAAGCCTGAAACCAAGCATAGCCCCAGCTTGCACAGACACCATTTCCATTTCATATAGGGGAACTCTCCCTGGAGAAGACTATTTAAAGAAGGCCTACTCCCTGGCACAGCTGCCACCTTTTATCCTAATTTCCCACCTTGGGAGTGGAGGAGCAGCATTAATTCTTCAGGGAGGGTAGGGCAAGGTGTGATGCTCAGTGTTCCTTGTTTTTGAGACCTTCTAGCCATTTCATTTGGAAATGCTCCCAACATATTATTCAATCTCTGCTTTCCTTTCAGCAAAGCTCTTCCATCCTCACCAGAATCAGGATGAAATAGTCTCACCACACATTTTGTTCTTTCCATATGTATTCCAAGTAACACATATTAATAGCATCTTTGCTTCTGCATCCACTACACTCAGCACATAAAGCATTCATTTTCTTTCTGATGAGGAGTCTTGTGAGGTGCATGCACAGCTAATTTCAAGTTCTTCCTCTTTCAAGCAGATATGATTTTTTAAACACCTGTTTTGATTGACTCCAGTGGGCACTGAATGCTAGGGAAGTAAAACAGAGCCACATTTTGTACTAGAGTTGGTATAGCCTTTCTATTCTTCCTCTCTCCTGCCATGAAGCAGCATTGAGAACCCCGTTTCAGTCACTCATGTGGCAAATTTGAAAGGCATTCTTTTTTTTGTAATCATGGAATGAGTCATGGGCACTTGAAGTTCAATAAATCCCCAGAGGCAGCCAGCTTGGTGTACTTTCAGCTCTGATAGCCCACAGAGGCAAATTTTTTTTTTTTTTATGAGACATGGAAATAGGATTTTTTCCTTATTATATGTAAACAATCCCACATAGGAGAGGGAAAAAGTTCATATTAAAAGGGAGTGTTTACTAAATACCAGCTTCTCCCTGCTGCAGCAGGATTATTAGCATCACTGAATTCCTTCTCTGTTCAAACAATCTATTGCCAGATTTCTCAGAGAAACACTTTTGTGGTTGCTGCTCTTTGACTGCAAGTGTCTGGGTAGTTTATCCTTTGTGTGGACAGTGTTGCAAAGAGAAAAAAACAAGGTGCTGAGTTTCCTGGTGAGTGGGGTGACAGAAGAACTCCCCTTTCCAGATAGGGCCAGTAAGTTTTAGGTCTTCAGCGGAAGCATGAGATTAATTGCTTCCTTTCTAGGAATCCGTCTGATATAGCCTGGAGAAATATCTTCTTAGCAAGAGAGGCATTTTTACATTTACTGGTGCATTTCATACAGTGCTTTATTAGATACAAACATAGATACAGTGGCCTGGCAGTATTAAAGGAGGAAAGCGAGGATGATGTGCTGGTCACGTACAGTGACATCTAGCAATGAGGGGACACAGAAATGATGCACTCAAATGGTGCAGAAGGAGTATAAATTGGTTCATATTACGTCTTAAGTATTGCAGGAAACTCCATGTAATGTACCACTGGGAAAATTTTTTAGTTCATTTAAGTCTTACTGCACTACGTTTTTTTCTACTTACTTCTTGAATTCATAAAGCCTAAAACAAATTCTGATTTTCAGTGGAAAGGTTTAGCATTCAGAGTGAATTTAGTACTCAAGACGCAAAAATAGTGCTGTCTTAAAAACGGATCCTTTTTTTATTTATTCTTCAAGGAGAAACTGAAAAAGAATACCTAATTAAAGTGTTTTTTAAAAAAAGAGAAAAATGTGTGAGAGACAACATTTATTTAAGTCTTTAAAAACCTAATCTCTTCCATGGGTTTCATTTTATTTCCATACTATGAAAACATAACCTTCTCTTGTTTCTTCCATTTTTTTCTAGGGCAGACACTTAGGTAAAAATAACTTTTTATAAAGGTATCTGTATATTTGCTCAACCTGTTTTTTAATCAGTGTTTCTTTACATGGACTATTCATCATAGTTTGATGAAAAACTACTGACTATTTTGCTAAGAGAAAATTGTGCAGTTAAAATTCCACACTGCTGAATATTAGAAACACTTCTGTGCACTCTAGTCATAAGGATGGCTTCCTTATTTTCTTCTGTTTCTACCCATTGTCATACTGGTTGCCATCCAAGTGGGATTTTAAACCTCCTGGTATGACAAAAAGAAATAAAAGAAAAGGTCTAGTGACTTTCTAAGAGTCTTTTCTTTTAAGGATATACAGGTACTTTGGACAATCCCAGACTTCCTTTCTATGAACGTCTACCTTCCTTGGATACTCCCTTGCACGACCAATTTGTGATAGTACAGAAGGTCCCACACATGAATCCACATTCCCTTCACCAGTCATCACATAACTGCTGTTTTCTCGGGTTTTTTGGCGGGTTTTTTCATTGAGTCCCTCAGCCACTGTCGACATGTTATTTTGTTTCTCTGTGCCTTAGTCACTTAGAAGCAGTGTTGAAAACCCTTCTGTAGAGGGATATCCTTTTCTCTTCCTGTATATTTATATAGCACATAGCATGAACCTGTTTTTGGTTTAATACTTTAGACTATATACTCAGTAAGTTGTGAATTGTGAAATAATTGTGGGGTTGTAGAAGTAGTTGTCATTTATACTACTGCACTTCAGTCTTCAGACCCACCTGTGCTCTCCTGTAAGAAGTCAGAAAAGACCTAACGTGGGATAGTCAAAGTTTTCTCATCTCAGAACCGTTTTATTTTCTGAAAACCAACACATTAACTCTTCAGAATGGCCATAGAGAGCACCATCAGCCCTGGCTTGCACTTTTCAGAGTGCTGTAAACACAAGCTTCAGGTAATATATAGTGAGTGAAGAGGCTACATACACAAGGTGGGGAAAGAAAGATGGCTTTGAGAACACCTGGCTGCTTTGTGCTGGCTTTACACTGCATCATACACCCGATGGGTACTAAACATAACAGAAACGTTTTAAGTCTTGGCAGAAAAACATGCTACATCTTCCTAAGAACAATTGGGTCATTAGTGGTCATTCAGTCAGACAGACCGAGGCTGTCTCAAAGCTATTAGGTAGATGGTGAGAGGTTGGTTGTGAGAAAATGTTGTACTCGAGGATCACACTGAGCAGTTACTTGGCTCAGCTGTGTGCAGAAAGACAGCCCTCGCTGCAGGGCTGATAGACTGGTGGAAACCAAAAGGGAAATCAGCACTTCATAAAAGTTAATGAGCAAGGATATACTTCTTATGAGTCCTGAGGACAGCAGGATTCAAATGCAAAGCGCAATACTATCCCCTCTTCCTCTCTTTTGTTATTGCTGTTACTCTGGGTTTTAATATATGCATTTGTGAGAAAGCCCTGAATAAGACACCCTCCATCATTTTCTTCCACGTCACTATCAGATCTGACTCAGCTAGGCCATCCTTTTTCCTTTCTACTTTCCCAGAGGTAATATCTCAAGTGAGATTAAAGATCCTCTTCCAGATGGCCCATTTTTGGTAAGAAAGTTCATGCATGAAGCCAAGGAATGGCAAATCTTAAATCAGCATCCTGCACAGAGGGGAGCACTGGCATTCTGAGTACTAGGCATTTTGACTACTACTATCATATTATCTGTACTGACATTTATTCGGAAGATATTTCTCATGAATGCTAAACACAGTAAATATGATTGCCCTTCTCCCAAAGGTTGCAGTGTTATGTTTCATAATTTTATGAGTATCACTATTATTACAGTTCAAAATTATTAATAAATAATGATATTTAAGAACAATCATTAAATACATAGTAGAAAGGAGGTTGTTATCTTTTTCTACTGGCTGGAAACAGGAGAATACTGTAATCTCCAATGCAGCTTTCAGCCCTGAGGCACTTAAGTATGTATGTATCGATATTGAGGACTCAAGACCAACTGTGACACACTAAATAACAGATTAACAATAACAAATATAAATAAACCATCTGAATTTCTTTAAAAAAAAGCAGTGTTCTCATAATCATTATTTATTTTCTTTCCTTTTCACCTGCATATATCCTTCTATTCTACCTGGCATATTTTAATGCTTTTCTGTTCTATAACCAGCTCTGTAAATAATACTCATAGTTAAGCATTTTTTTAATTCATATAAGTGGGCAAGGCATGTGAGAGAAGTTACAGTGTTTGTTATCAAACACAGGGTTGGAAACACAGATTGTGCATTAGAGAGGAGGGCTTAACACTGATGATGGTGCGCCCTGTAAGAAGTGCCGGTGCCTGCTTCACAACTAGAAGCATGATGGTTGTGTCTGCACAACACAGCCCTGAAGTCTTCTTGCTGGTTTAAAAAATTAGGGTTTTATTCCAAACTCTGCATGAGTCATTCTGTGACCACAGACAAAACGTTTCCTCTCTGTTTTCCATTTTCCCAGTTGTTACGCATGCATAAAGATGCTTTGCATTTTTAAGGCATTTTGAGACTTACTGGGGAAGAAAATTCATGGAAATGTTAATAATTTTGATTATTAGGATGAGTGGCATTGGGCAGGAAGAAACCCAAGGAAAAATTCACTTGTAAGTATGGTGCCATAAAGCAGGCTCTAGCATATATAAGGAAGAGACAAATCTAAAACCGGGATAATTTCAATAGAGCTTGTAAGATATAGAATAAATATGAATATACTTTAATATTCTGCCTTATCAGAACTTCTTTATCTTGGAATAAAAAAAAATATTGTATTGCTAAAGGAACAGTCATAACTGTGAAGGAAAAAATTTGAACTATTATGGCAGACCACACAGCAACAGAGCATTTATGGCTCTGCTCAGGGCAGACTGCTCAGTCAGGGTTTTTCTCACATGTGTTATCACATAAACCTCCTGTGCCACATGCAGTTTTGGGCGGTTGGAGTCTATCCATGTCTAGAATTATTGTTTTTTGCTTGAGTTAGACAAGTTTTCATTAACTCCCCAACATCTTCCCTTCACCCCAATGTTCCTTTCTTCACACATGCATGCACACCATTTTTACTGGAAGATGTGCTTTTATGAATTCTACTACCAAGGTTGTTACTACCTATCTGCCATCATCATGCAGCACTAGATTATCAGGTAAAAATAAATGATAATAGCACAGCACTGTCCCAAAAGTCAAACACATGAATAGAAACCCTTTTGTCTGGAATAATGCATAAGTTCAATGGATTGCAAATTAAATATTTCATGACAGTTATATGATTAACTCATGAGATTTTTGAGGTTTTATGGACAATATGATCAGGTCTATCTTTGTGCTTGTCAAGTAGGTGTATCCTTTTGGTCTCCATCTAAGGTTCCCTTTGCCACAGGTTCTGCAGTAGGAGAACAAATCCCAGTCTTGACCGGGAAAGAGAAAGGGAAAAAAGGGAAAGGGAAATGACTGTCTAAAGTTTGCTGAGATCTTGAGCTGTTACTCTGCCTCCAAACTTATACTTTTCCATGGTAATACCAAGGGAAAGTACAGCATCAGTGCTGCAAACCTAGCTTGGAGACAGCTTTTGAAATATCAGAATTTTTTATACGGGTGCAGTTGATATTGAACATATGGTGTTTGAAAGAGTGGCCAATGTTGCAAAAGCCTTTGGAATCATCTGATGTTTTATTTTGTGTTTCCCCACCCTCAGTTTTTAAGTCTGTCATACTTTCCCAGTAGCAATATAGTGACCCATTTATGGCAACAACTGCACGTTCAACTTGCTACTAGTAATGTTTTTTACGTATTCAAAAACAAAGACTCGAGAATGCAAAGATGAACCTAAATGTGAGGAAAAAAAAGCAGTGTTTATACTTCATTGTATGGCCTGGATTATCTTTCCATAATATGCAAAGATTACTTGGTGGGCACAAGTTGACTGTACATGTTCCTTGTACATATACAGCTTAAGCAAAAGTCCTTTCTCATCTATGAGTACGGTGTTCTAGATATTTCAGGCAGAGAGCACAACATTTTCTATCACTGATGTGAAATGTCAGTCTGAACTGGGAAGCGCCATGAAGCACGAAGTGATGAATTACCATCATTTTTGCCAGGCTTAGTAATGCACAGTGGCTTCACATTACACTATTTTAACTTGTGCCTATGTTATTCATTTGGTTAGAACATATCTAAAAAGTAAAGCCTTAAAAAATAGCATTGGCCTGTTTCTCTCTCTCTTAATTTTTTTGCAGGTTTTCTCAACCTTACATTTAAGTGAAAACTATTCTTTCTCAACTCATGCATTATGCAGTTCCTAACTCTCTCCATGCATTATCTGCCTCACACTGAGGGACTGTAGTTGAGACAATTGCATCATAACACAAATTTGATTTTCTGCTATTTGTTCTGTGGAAAAACTACTCTGGAATAGTTTAATTCCCCAGCATTGTCTGGGTATCTCACTATTCATGAATTCAGGCTTCCAAAACCTGCCTGTATGAAATGAACATCCTGATCCCAAGGTGCCAAAATTCAGGTTTGAAAAGTCTATAAACTTCTGCTTTGGGCTGTACTGAAAACCTGAACATCAGTACTTTGGGGCATCAGACTCTCAGTGTTGACCTTACATGTCATGAGACACTAATCCAAAACTGCATTAAACCAATCATTCATATGAATAACTAATGATTTATTCAGAAGGTGGCAAAGAGACATCCTTCACATTTCATATGTGTCTGTCCATGCTCTGCAGCTAGGCAAAGCTGAATGAGAATTAAAGCAGGATGCTAACTAAGCCTGTGTGTCTTTTTCTAATTGCTTGCATCTGCATTTCAGCCAGACCAGTTCAGAGTAAGTATGGGAGTTTTTAGGACACTCAGTTTCTGCTCACATCTTTGCATTTCAAGTCACCCAAATGGGTTTACACTTGGGATTGTCTATAATAGCCGGTAGGAGAGTGAGAAACTTCTGTATGCTGACAGACTTCCACAGGATGTACACATATTGTATCAGACAGAATTAAAGCAAACTTCAGGAACGGATTAAAAGAAGAGCATTCAGACTTCCACAGGATGTACACATATTGTATCAGACAGAATTAAAGCAAACTTCAGGAACGGATTAAAAGAAGAGCATTCAGACTTCCATCTCTGGAAAAGGATGTAAAAGCAAGTGAAGGGTGATGACATTATTCATTGAAAGCTCTCTTGCAGTCAGCTCGCGGGAAGTCCATACATTGCTGAGGGGAGTTTATAG
This sequence comes from Pelecanoides urinatrix, assembly GCA_013400755.1. Lineage (NCBI taxonomy): Eukaryota > Metazoa > Chordata > Aves > Procellariiformes > Procellariidae > Pelecanoides > Pelecanoides urinatrix. Next base: position 801,687 of record VZTQ01012136.1, read on the forward strand.
TCAGTTATGGCCTTCAAGTGCTTTTTGGTTATGGAGTGCTTCTGAAGTGTTTCAGGAGAAAAAAAAAAAAAGAGCTGAACAAAGTTATGAAAATTCAAAAAAAAGCTTTCAAACACTTAAGGAGGGAATATACCTTCATATTTGGAAGAGATGGAAATGTTAAGAACTCAACGCCACAGCAAGGGTCTTCAAAATCTTCTATAAGGAAGAAACTCTTCTCTTGCTACTGTCTGGCTTACTGAAATCTGAAGGGCAGTTTCTACACTTTATGCAATTCAGCCAGTAAGTGGAGATAGTGTGGGATACAGGCACTTTTTGTATTTGGTCAAGCTTTATAACTTAACTAATCGTTGGGTTAATTGATTTGTAAGTTATATTTCAAATTGGTTTATGTTGCTTGATGGATAACACTATGAACCTAGTCCTGAGCACGAGCTGTGCAGGGCATGGTGGTGAATGCTCCCTAACTGCAACTGAAGAAACTTGTTGCAGAGCCAGCCTAGGTTGAAAATTTAGTTCAGAAATAGTAGAGGAACTAGTGAGTGTCACAGCTCCATTTGTATGTTCCTGCCTTCCATATTCATTCCTTGGCTTTTGGACTGAGGCTTACAATAAGAGTGCCAAGTGCAAAAATGTTTCCTCTTCTGTATCATGAACTTCTGCTTATTAGGAACTGGTTTGATGCCATGAAATCCTCTTTGACAAGCCATAAAAAGAAGTATCATTTGATTACAAATCTCTGCTTGGTAATATGATAATATCCATTCCATCATTTGTAGCCAGTTGTTCAAATAGTGATTTAATTCTTTTTTTGCAACAAAGGAATCCACCACTAACAAGATTTAGATATGTAATTGCATAAGATTCCAGGTCTGAACACTCAGGATGCCACTTTAAACTTGAAAAAGGTTTCCGTACTATTAATCTCTTAAATATGGCCACTGGACATGGGTGGAGGTGACGGCTTTTTGATTTGTATTACAATTCTGGTCACGGAGGTGGCCTTGCTTTTAACTTAGAATCAGCTGGTTGAAAGCCTGTCAGCAGTCTGCTTGTTCAGGTTCTGCTCAGGTTGCCGTCACCAGCTGCTACAGCGTCAGCAATGAGAAAGTGAAGGGCCAGCCTCTGCTTCCTGCAGATGATGCGTGAGTGAGCCAAGGAGACAGGCTGAAATGTGCTGGCTCAGCTGGGGCGGGGTGCGGCACCCCGAGCCTGCACCAGGGCCTCACCGGCACCCTGTAGACAACAGTCCCAGCTGATCACGTTGGCAAAGTTTGGACAAAATCTGTGTGGGCTGCTGTCTGCCCTTATAAAACACGGGACAGAGAAAGGTGACCCAAGGTCCTTCTGCAGATAAGTCTGTTAGCTTCAACTTGCTGTTCTCCTAAAACTCTACAGCCACTTGTGGCATGGCTACAGATGGCCTATGGCCAGCATATGAGAGCGAGCTCCAGTGGATTGCTGAGATCTTGGCTCTCCGTAAATACACTGATCTTTTTATGGGCATGCACAAAATGTATGAGTATAATAGATATAGATATATATAAAGGTACAAACACACTTATGTATGTGCGTATATGTCGATGTATATGCCCACAGAAAGGGCTGTACTGAGTATGTCTCTGTGGAAGAGACATTCAGATATACAGGATGAACTTTACAACAGTTTACATTACTGCTTTTTAATTTTTTTTTTCTAGAGAACTTACATTTTAAAGTCAAGGGTGGAAAAAAAAGAAGAAATAATAGGATTATTGCAGCTTCTGAAAAGCACTTTCCCCTGTAAGCCTTTTGCAGCCAAAATGATACTAAAAGGATTGAAGTAACCTTAACATTGCTCCATAGCAACACCAATCTTCCCTCTTCCTTTCTTCCAGCCAGTCAGTGAGGTATTATCTCACCTATTCAATAACACAGACAGGGAATGAAGAGGGTGAGAAAAACCCTCAGAAAGTAGAGTAGAAAAGATGAAAATTTTACCAATGGAAACAGAAGCAATATGGGGGGTGAGCAAAAAGAGAGATTGACATTGAGGTGCTGGAGCGTGTCCAGAGAAGGGCAACGAAGCTGGTGAAGGGCCTGGAGCACAAGTCTGATGAGGAGCAGCTGAGGGAACTGGGACTGTTTAGTCTGAAGAAGAGGAGGCTGAGGGGAGACCTCATCGCGCTCTACAACTACCTGAAAGGAGGTTGTAGCGAGGTGGGGGTTGGTCTCTTCTCCCAAATAACAAGCGACAGGACAAAAGGAAATGGCATCAAGTTGCACCAGGGGAGGTTCAGATTGGATATTAGGAAAAATTTCTTCACCAAAAGGATTGTCAAGCATTGGAACAGGCTGCCCAGGGAAGCGGCTGAGTCACCATCCTGGGAGGTATTTAAAAGACGTGTAGATGAGGTGCTTAGGGACATGGTTTAGTGGTGGACTTGGCAGTGCTGGGTTAACAGGTGGACTTGATGATCTTAAAGGTCTTTTCCAGCCTAAACGATTCTATGATTCTATGATTATAGCCTGCACACCTTTACTCATGACAGCCTCACGAGGGTGAGCAATACTGCCCTTTTCTTTGTGTTAGCCAGCTGGGGAAGTTATATTTTAACCTATGTTCGATGTCCAAGCCATCTCTTGTATATACTGTGGGCTTTTCTCCAACTCATTCCATTTCCCATACGATGTAATTCAAGTTATAGTTTAATACTGTAGCTAGTTGCACTGTAATGGCTTTTGAGCTGAGAAAATAGATGGGTAAAAGATGGTACAAAGCATGTAAAGTTGAAGAGAGAGGATATTGCTTTAAACAAGGGGTGATCATCAAATCCTCCTCCCTGAACTGCCACAAAACCGAAGGCAGCTAGAAGAAGGAAGCGATCTTCATTGCTACAACATTCAGGCAGTTGTTTGTTGTGTTGCTGTGAAGCAACAGCAAAAGAAAACAAAAGAACATTTCATCTATTCACACTAAGCATCTAAAACTATGCCTTTGTGAAAACTGCAGCTTGGTTTCATTCTGCTACTGAAATGAACCCAAGATCTTGTGTGACACTTCAAATAACAAGAACAATATATTTCTCCATTACTTTACTTACATTAAGCACGTGTTTTGTAGTTAATGTAGTTCCTGGTGTTATGAGAGAGCAATGAAAACAAAATCCGTGTTTAATGCAGTGAACTTTGACAAAAACAGCTGCAACTCAAAATTAAAATCCACTTCTTTGCTTTGCTCTAAAGGTCTGAACCAGCTTTGGGAAAGTGCTGCAGCATGCTGTGAATGAGGATATCTGAAATGAAAAACGCCTGCACGACTGCCCAAAGGACAGATCAAATGACCAAAAGCAAACAGTATTGTGCTAGGCTGTTTGCTGAATACTCAGGTGAAATCAGACAAAACCCGTAAGCCTTGGAAATTTCAAGACAAAAGAGAGATACTGAATTTTTATCATCTGCTGCAAGGCACTAATCATGGAAATAAAAGACCCATTTATACTGGATGACTTGACCCAAAAGCCAGAGGAGGCAATGAAGGCAATGACAGGTTTCTGCCATTGGTCTCAGAGCACTGTTAGATCTGGCCAGAAGGCACATCCACTGCAATTTTGGACTAATCTTTTTTTGAGGGGGGTTGGTTTTTGGTTTTTTTTTCAGAGAGCAGCAGTGAACTGAGCATTAGTCAATTTTTTTGTGATCTTGTGGTGTCCTTTAGATATTTAACTGCATTTTATAATGACCCAATATGGTCAGGTTTTGTTTATTTGTTTTTCCTTTATATCATCAAGGTTCTGCTTTGGATTCCTGGTTGAAGTAGGAATTATGCAAAATCTAGTCTGCCTCTGCAGGAAGGTTCATTAGAGTAGCCTCTGCTGAGTGCCTGGCAGGCTTCAGCCTCAGCTGCCGATCTGGCTGAGCAAGATGAAATTCTCTCCAGTGATTTTCTTTAAGGGCCTAATATAGGGACAGTGGGAGAAAAATCCAAGGGAGGAAGGCTGTGCAGACACTGTGATCTTTAAAAGATTATGAACCAGGACTGGCAGAGAGAAAGAGTTGCTGGTGCCATACTTGCCCGCGCCCAGGGGATAGCATCTCTGCAAGGCGGGACTCACAGCTTGAATGTGGAGTCCTCCACAGAGCAGTTCTTTATCATGCAGGGGCCCATTCATGGCACAAAGTCTCTCCTATAGGGATAAATGGCAGCTAGGGAAATAATATATGGCTCTACTGAGTCTGAAAATCGACATGTAAAGTTAGTCACTTAAAAAGAAAGTGTCAAGGTTTACAGCTGAATTATGTTCCTGTGATGTAAAAGTTTATTGATTTGGTTAAATAATAAAGTCACGTTACTAAAAGTGTTTCTTATTATATGTTAATCGCAGTAATGTAAATATCTTGCAGATCTTTGTGTGCCATCCACCATTCATTTTCAATGAGGAATAGAAGTAGCAGGAGTCAATAGGTCTGACTCTGCAAGCTTTCTTTCTTTTTCATTTACCTTTCCATGTATTGAAATGCTCTGAATACAGATTGAGTTGCTTTGTTCGATATTTATTATTGTTCCACCTGCGCCGAAATGGGAATAGCAATGGCTTTGATAAATAGATTCAAAGGCAGTCAAAATTCATTGTCCTTTTTCTAAATGCTTTTGTGTCCTCTGCTGGAGTTCTTTTTGATAACCTCTTCCAGCAAGACACCTCTTGAAATCAAAATAGGTATAGTTCTTGCTTCCATAGAACATCACTGCAAAACCTTTCGTTAATCCAGACTGTCCTCTGTCACATATATGTCCAACTTTTTGCTTTTTTTCTAAGAGCCAAAGTCTGTTCCTCTATCCATGTTCAGAGATATGATACTCCTTCTTAAGTCTTATCGTGTACATGATAACTGCTAGATAATTAAAAATAAAGGTGTCAGAATCTGGCAGTAGAACTTCATTAGCCTTTCAAAGCATACCAAAGAATATTCATTATCACAGTATGAAGTATCATAAATGATTAGCACTAAACCCACACGTGCCCAGTGAATGATCAGTATGACTTCATATTGTGATCAGCTTGCCTGTTTATTTTATTACTGTGCTCATTTGCCTGCTCAATATTTTGCCACATACTGCCATTCACACTAATTCTCCTAGCATTTGTGTGAAGAAAGGAAAAGCCACTAAGATTGTCTTGCTATTTTCCTAAATCAGGATACCAGCTAACTGTAAATATTTCACTGTACAATAATAGCACAATCTTGCTTTAACTCATCATCAAGCCACTACACCAAGACTATCTCTCTCCTTTTTTTAACTTTGTTTATGAAGGTACAATGATATTACAAATTAGAGTTGTAAAATAAGGCAATATTAAGCATAAGGTTGATACAAAGCTTCCTAAAAAGAAAGATGCAGAGTTTAAAGATAGAATTTGTGTGTATAAAGTACTTCTTCGAGAACTCATGTTTGTCCCTGTTCCCTCTTTCTTTTATTCATGTACTGAATGACGTTTCTTTTCTCCCAAGAGAATAGAGTGCACAGAAAAAAACCACCGAAATGACTTACACACACACACGCGCACGTAAATATGCCTTTAAATTTAGTTCCAAGATCTTCTTTGTCAGCAGCCCATGATGTAACTCGCTGAATAATTAAAGAGGGGCAGCATTAGTTTAAAGTGATTGTTGTGTTTGTTCTGTTATTAAGTTTTGATGCGTGGTGCTACAGGGTAACGCAACATGACACGGCTAAGCGGAGAAATGAGTACTATGAAAATTTAAACTGAGACACACACCGAGAAGCTGGAAATAGCAGAATGTGAAGCATCCAAGGCATTTGAAAAGCAAACAAATGAACAAAATAATGCACTCATCTTATTATACCTACTTTCCTTTCTTCTTCTGCAAATGTCATACACCTGTGCCTGAAATACACCTCCCTGCTTTCACCTTTGCTTCAGATTTAATCCAGACATCTCCCTTGGACTATGCTATTTATTAAAAGCTTGTTGGTGAATTTACCATTACCGACAGTTCAGCTAACTGGAGTCCCTTGATATATTCATAGGACAGGAAAACAGAGCTGCAGCCCGGGTGAAGTGAGAACTGAAATGGCCTGCTCACCCTCCCCAGAGCTCTGCAGCGTGGCATAGAGGGCTCGTCTGCGCGCCTCGTGGGCTGCCAAGCTGTTTCAACAGCAGCTAAGAGCAGTCCATCTTGTTGTGCTATTTCCTAAATAATCCAGAAGCATAATAGTAACAGGTTCACCCCCGTCATGATTATCAGCAAGCTAGTCAGAATTTTTCCCATTCCTTTTTTTGTAAAAAAGATGGAAATTCACCCAACAGAAATGGGAAATATCAATTATAATAAAATTCCTGATACAGGAGGGAGAAAAACATCGAAAGTGTTTAAAAACTGTTGAAAGATTCCAATTAATTTTCCATTACAGAATTGCCTATTGTTTTAAATTGTACATAATGAAAATAGAAATTATCACAGCAGCCTAATTCAATTTACAAGAGGGTGGGTTTTTTTGTTTTTTTTTACCTTCCTAACATTTGAGGATGGAGAAGAAATGCACAGAGTCTAAAATAGTTTCAGAGGCTCCATTTGGCTCCACAGCTGAGCAGCTGGCAAGAGGCTCCTGGTTATATTTCCTGAGAAAACACTGAAGGGGTGACTCCCACGGCAGACCCCAACTGATCCCAAGTTTTCACTAGACTGAGTAAAACACAAGGCTGCTACCAGCACGTGCTGCACTGGAGGGAAGCGGGACACGGCCGTGCTTCTGCCACTGGGCAGCATCACCCAGCTGAGGGAAAGCCGGGGCTGCCCCTCATGGAACGAAGTTCTGCTGGAGCTTGGCACAGTTGCTTCCGAAAAGTTGCTTCATCTGGTGGTGCAGCCTCCCCCAGAAGAAGCAGGTAGATGTTGACAACAAGGAATCTGGGGAAGGAGCTGGCTCTCACGTTGCACCCAGGCTCCCTTGAGTCCTGCTGCCTGGGTTTGGACTGTCCAGTCCTAGTCTGCCTGAGCATCATGAGCCTTGCGACTGATTTGGGACTGCGGCACCTCCTGCTTAGAGTGGGAAATGGCCGTTACACCCCTGCAAGCCAGGTGCTTTGGAGCAGACAGAAGTAGTCCTCGTGGAGTTTCTGAGTCAGCTAATAGAATTCACCAGATTCCACAGAAAACTAAATAACAGTTTTGTGTGTCAGAGAGAGACTACAGGGAACTTGGTTGTTGTCTACAGAAATTCATGGGAGAGATTGTGTTCCTGTTCAGTAGTTCATTTTAAGAAGGTGATTTAGCCACTTGTTTTACTCAATTTAAAACCCCCAGCTTGTTTTTCGTAAGAGAAAATAGATTAGAAAGCCTGAGAACCTATCTTTTTTCTCTTCACAATGGCCTCAAGCAGGCCCCCCAATACTTCAGCTGGCCTGAGCAGCTTTCCTCAGCTCCCTGTCTACTGCCCACCTGGGGAGGTATATCCTAGAGAGAAATGTCATCAAAATTTACTGCAAGATTAAAGGCACTGGAGATCAGAGCAAGTTGCAAGGAACCACTGCGCATTAGATTAATGCTGAGACCAATGCTGCTTTGAATTCCACTCCAGCTTTGCAGATTATCAGGGAACAATAATCAAGTTGAAACAAAGCCATTTCCTCTTAGAAGCAATCACACTTGTCTGGAGCTTGCTCCGTCACTGTCTGCACTAATCAGTCACTTCACAGTTTGCCTGGCACCCTCTGGGGCTGCCCCCCCCCGCCCCCAGCCCCTCCTTCCCCTCTCATTTCAACTGCTTCCCAACTTCTTAGGCTAGGAGGAGGGACCTTAGAGGGACATCTCACTAGATGCAGAGCAGAAACTTAGGAAATTATAAGGCTAAATCCAAGCACAAAGCAAGATTTATTTTGTGAACTTGGTAGCTTGCTGATCTACTTTGTTTCTCAAGGTAAATTTCTCTCTGCCTTTGCATCAACAAAGGCAAGAACCTTCAGTTCTGCTCCCTTCCTTTTTTTACTTCCTATTGTACAATGAAGAAAAACGGACTCAAGGTTAGTGGTAAGAGAGAGTATAGTCTTCAACTATTGCACTTCTCGTACAGCAAGTCCTTTGCTAATAGAGCTGGTAGAAAGGAGAATGAGAGAGGGGAGGCCGTTCTCTCCTTGCTCCTTTTCTTTTTCACTACTTTGAGAGTTTTGAATTTTTTCATATAACTACAGAGCTAACAAAAATGAGAAGTAAAATCCCTTTTGAAATGTGAAAATTCAGTATTAGAAACGTGATGACAAGACACAAATGGAGCTGTTTGAAACGGTTTGCTGAACAAGGAACATAGGGCTGTTGTATAGTTCCTGCACAGAACAATAAAGAAAGCAAAAGGAGCAGGCTGTGGGGAGACAGAGCAGCAGATAGTCTGAGATTCTTTTAATTGAAAATGGAATCTAGCTTCATTCATTATATATGTGGAATGAAAAAGAAAAGGTTTCAATGAAACATGGGGCTTCCAGTTTGCTCAAGAATATCACAAAAGCCCTTATTCAGTTTCCCTTGAAGCCAAGAGAAACATGTCTTTTCTGGTTCAATTTTCAGCTCTTTGAAGCAGAAACTCACTCTTTTATGTGTCCCTACAGTGCCCAGTGCAATAGGTCTCCTGTCTCAGCAGGATCTCTAAGTGCTACTGTAATAAAATTAATTAATTGTAATTTTTAATGAACTCCTTAATATTTTCAGTATCATCCTTGACAAAAAATGTATGCAGACTGAAAAGGCATGAAAGTTTAATTTAGAATACGGTAAAGAGAACTTTTCCTATAATAAAATCTAATTCAAAAGCTGGTAAAAATGCTGTTCATACTAAGCAAATACAGAAAGAGTATTAACAGTGTAGCGAAACAGAAATCTAGAATTTACATCTATTTGTAGCATAAAAATTAAGTGTAAGATGGGTGAGAGATGCACTAGCATGTAGGGATACTATTTATGACTTTAAGAAGACAGAGATGTACTATTATCTAGCTCCATCTGCATGGAAATGAAGGGCCACTCAGAGACAGATGTGTAAATCTTCCTGATGTGATTCCTCCACACTCTTTTGCAAAGTAACACTTAATATTGACTTCTGCGCTACTGTCGTATAACCTCTGAGTTAGCCATTGAAATGAAAGGGCCAGTTCACATCTCTCAGTGGCACTGGTTCAGGTTGCAAATGTGGGTAGATGCTGCTGCATCAGTCTGCACTTCAATAAATGGTTTTTAGGCTTATTTTTCACAGCAGGAGTAGAAATGAAAAAGAGCTTCAATTGTACATGTTGGCAGCCTGGGAGAAGTGCCAGTATGTCATAACCCCATGTACCAGCCCAGCCCCTTTACTTTGTAAAGTACAATTATTGTAAATTGGTTCAGAGCCTGGCAAACATATCAGAAGCATACATATGCCTCTCTGTAAGTATGCATATACAGTATGCATAAATGATCCTGGTTTTCTTATTCTTTCTGGTAAAAAGAAGTTAAAAGCCTTAATCTGAACTATCCTTTTCCTTCGGCTAGGGCAGATTTCTGTCTGAAGTAGTTTCTCGAGGCTGTCCTTAAAGTCAGTGAAGAGCACAGGTATTGCGAAGGGGTCATCTCCCCCTGCGGGGGGCCGAGCACCTCCCATCTCTCTCCGTTAGCTACTGTCCGTCCTACACAGTTAACTGAGACTTAAACATCTTAAACGTGGTTGGATTAAATGCTTGGTATTTGGCTGTCTAGCATTATTTGAGTTGAATCTTTGTATAACACCATATCAAAGAGCCACAAATCTATCTAAAATATGTTGGTTTTATATAGAGGGAACTGTCAGTTTTAAAGTCTACTATCTGTGGTAATTTACAACCAGAAGAAAGTGTTAGGTCCATTGAATAATACAAATATTTGCCTTTCATAATTTACAGTTGTAAAGTTGTAAACAATAAAAGTTACAGTATAGAAATAGATATGCTATTACCCCATAATTTAATCTTCTGTATCCGTGACATTAAGTAAAACATATCACTGAACAGAAAATCCCATATGTGGATGAATAAGAGGAAACTTTTTTTTCCTGTAAATTATTTCTCAAAAACATCCACTGTGTGAAAAAGCTGTGGGATTAATTAATTTAGCACGCATCTATAATTGCCTTATCGCAATCCCTCTCTCCCAGGACTAATGGTAATGCTCCAAACCCCTAAGCATCTTAAAATGGAAGCTTTTTTTCTAATCGTAGCATGCCACAAACATATTTTCTTAGGTTCAACACATACAGAATTTTTGTAGCTACTACATACAGGTACTGTGTTTATAGACAGATTGCAAAAGTGCGTAGATATCGCCACTACCTTATAGTAGAAACCACTTTAAAATGTAGTTGTTCTTTTCCTGTTAACGCTAAGTACCGTTGGGAAGTTAAGTGCAAGACATAACTCACATTTAGATATATAGGTGTATACCATTCCTATGCTATAGCTCAATCAAAAGATTTTAAACAAGAAGACACCACTGGATCAGCTGCTCTGACCTCATTTAATCAAGCTATTCTTTTAGAGAGTTCAGTACCTCATATTTAGCTGAGTAATATCTCCCAGAAAGCATCCAGTTCTTGATTTGACTATTTTAACATGAATTTACATTCGTATAGTAGTCTATTCCACTTATATTTTTATAAACGCAAAACACAAGGTGTAACAAAGCACAGGTGGTTTTTTAACCATGAATATTTATTTGCATGAACACGTTAGTTACTTATACTGTGTTCACACCTCTTGTGTACCTTTTCTAAGTAGGTGAATAAAATGCATCATGTACAAATATTAAGGAACACTCAAAGAGAGAGGTTTTTGAACGTTTACCTGGATTTAGCAGAAAGATCATTCTGAAGAGTTTAGCTGGACAGAGTGAGTTACCTGGCCTATTTGAATTTCACAGATGAAACAAATCCTAAGCTAAGAATTATTCATAGAAATTACTCAACCAATAGTTAGAATAACTATATTACATTCAAGATAATTTAAAACTTATTATAGGTGATTGGCAACAAAAAGAAGATAAATTATAAACTGGATTTCAAAAAATTATTCCTGACAAGAATAATTATTTCCTTCAAGATAAAATGTGTACCATGATTTTATTTAAAATCCAGGTCTTGGGTAACGTCTGATCCCATGAATAAGCATAGCAGGTGATCAGCAAGCTTTCGTTGAAACTGAACCCATCAGCCTGCTCAAAACCATCACTTGGATGAAAACCCAGCAGTCCTAGACATTTAGGCCAGGAAACAGCAACGGTAATTACATTTATTATTGAAGAAAAGGGACAGTGAAGTGATGTGCGCGTCTTGCAGCAGGTACCTGCAGCCTTATGGGAGGAAGCAATGTGTCCTACAGCCCTCTGGCACCAAGTCAGCAAATGCGCCACTTTGTTTCGCCAATATATGTGAGCAGTCTGGAAAAAGTCTGTTGGGGGAACAGTCACTGCAAGTCCTCCTGATTTTCTAGTACCTTAAATATTTTATTTGAATCCCTAACTAAAATATATATGTGATGAGCAAGATAAAGCAAACTCGTTAACAACCTGTCTCTTCCTTTTGCACAAGCAAGCCCTAACGTACATGAGAGAAGATAATCAGCACTTCCCAAGATGGCCCTTCTTTAAAATGACATCTTGTTAACATAATTTTTATTCTGGTTTTCAGCAAAACCAAGACTTGCAGTGTCTATCTACATGTGGCTGTTCCAGTCCGTTCACTATCAATTTTTGGCGTTGTTTGGGCAATTTCAAGTTTAAATTCAACAGAGGTGAGACTTTCAAATATATGCAGTCCCTAAAAACATTAGTTAACAAGTGTGTCAAACAGAGACAATTACTTACTTTCTGGAGGAAAGTCAGTTACAACTCAGTGTAGATTTATCCTGCAAAAGTCAGGAACCAGCCAGGAGGTCTCATAGGATTCACCCAGCAGCCGATGGGCGTGTTAGCTACAAAAAGCAAGAGGAGAAGACAAATAAGGATTACAAGAGCATCAGGTATGAACTCATAGGAAACCACATTCCACTAGATTATAGAATATCTTATTTTTAAGGACTGATTTTTTTAAGTTTCTTGTACAAGTCTTCCTATCAATTCTTTTAAATTCATTTTTAAGTGTTATACCAATATTTTTTTTCCTGTTTCTGGATTCCTGTTTGCAAAAGTGCCCACTAAATAAACTTCTGCAGCACTGTAGATACACTTTCTTATGTCTTGTTCCAGTCATGTAGCGGCCTTCAGTCTTCAATAATGAAAACACGGAAACTTTACCAGCTGAAATTTGGTGGAAGAAGGAAGAAAGAGAAGCAGAAAAAGGTGGGTCAGAAGCTGGCACTGACTGCATCTTCGGGAGCAGTGAAGAGCAGGAGTGTTCCTGTGTTCCAGCTCCTACAGCAGTCTGCTAGCCTTGTCACCCATTGTCCAGGCTTGCTACAGTTATGAGGTGGTCTTCAACCCTTTTTTATGAACTCATGGTTAGTTTTCCTGTTATTTCTTTAATCACTAACATATTTTACTTCTGAAGAGGGACACATTTCATTAGACAATGAAATGTAGTGAAATGATTGAATCTCCCCTTCCTGCTTTAATTTTATCAACACCTTGACTTCTCCAGAGCTTTTCCCCAGTCAGAGAGAGAGAGGGAAGCAAGGGCCCACAATCTGAATGAAAGCTTGTCTCATTTCTTCTTTCTTTTTCTAATCTCATTTTTATTTTTATAATTCTCACTTCTCCTCAGGTTATTCAAGATGACAGCAACCTCTTGCCTCGTGTGCTGCAGAACTAAAACTATTTTCAGAAGCAGTAGACTCAGGGAATGAGAAATAACATCTATAAAACTTGTCCAGTTGGTTTACTTGATCTGTGTAATACTTCAAGACATCTATTATTACAGACTTACTGGAATTCCTCAGTCCCCTTGAACATTGCAGACTTGCTATCTTTTTTCTTGGTAAGAAAACCAACAGTATAACCTTAGCAGCATTTTTTCTTTCCCCCTTGAGATGTGTATCCTTACAGATTGTACTGTGTGATCCTCTCGATTCAAAAGTGTTCCCTGAGTAAATGCTATTGAATCTTGTAGCTACAATGCTACTCCCCCACCATATGTATTTTCTATACAGATCACAGCCCTTTTCTCACTTCTTGCACAAAAGCTTGCTGAGAATGAATGTGTGGAAGGTCCACGATATCTCACTTAGTGCGTATTGTGTTCTCTTTCCTTTAGCCCATGGAAGGCTGCAACAACCACAGCTGATAAAGGAAAGGATGTTATTGCAGGAAAGCAATAGCTTTGTGTGATGCCTGCAGTCAGACTGCATGGTCATAAAGGCAATTCCTGGCTTTCTGACCCACCTACCAGAGACTCTGCAGAGGAATCTCATTGTGTCTGGTCTCAGTGCACCAGCACATTGGTGTGAAGAAGCCGAGATACAGGGCTACAAGGGGCTACCCAGTCTAAATATACACTTCTGTGAGTTCCATCAGAAGAAAGAGCGCTCAGAGCCAAAATACGTACATCTCTTGAATTACTGAACAGAAAATAAATCAGAAACCCAAATGGTTCCATCTCAGTTCAGCATGTCCCAACTCATTTGCTTGTATTATTATTATCATTCAAATAAGCCTTCCCTCAAAAAATAAACCACAGTGTGAGGAAAAATCATTGGTCCTGCAGGTGTGATCAGGGAATGAATGAGACATGACAGTGCTCTTGTAGAAGTTTGGACAGCCTGAGCTTGCCTCAGTCACCTTTTCCTGCGGAGGTAACGTTCTGCACAGTGTACTTTTGTGTCATTTCTGACACTCTCATTTCTGACACTCTCATTTGTAAAATCCTGGAAGCAAGAGAAAGGACCAGGCAAAGGGGGGAGGAAATAGAAAAGAAAATACCATCTGACAACAAATATCCAGTCCCTGTGTCATCGCAAGATTCGCATGACTTGTCAAGCTAGGCACCAATCTGATCAAAATGTGTCTACAGCTGGCATGGCAAAGTGCCAAGCTTTGGAAACCACCTCTTGTTATTATAACCTACATAGGCGGAGGGGGCCTGCAGTATTTGGTCAGTCGATATGGGTTTTCTTTTCACATAGTGGCCTTTCTTCTTTCTGAGCAAAATTTAGCAGATTGAGATTAATGCATTTCTGCTAATCAATGATAGTAAACTTGACAAGAAAAAGGCCGTTGCATGATTAGCAGCATTTGCATAGGCTTCTTCTCTGTGAGTTTCTCAAGCTGATTCTCTTGAGTCTCCCATTAGGGTTGACCTGACATCACAGCCTTCCCTCTAAGAGGGCATGAATTTACCTGGGCACATTTGTGTACATTGATAGTAACAGAGTTGTCTGAGGTCTGTCCGAGTGTCAGGCTAATCAGGTTCAAAGAGAAGTTGACAGACAGATGAATGGACATCTAGCATAACTAGAGATGGCAGATTTCTTTAGTAAATCATCCTAAAACTAGTTAATAAAGGATATAAGAACATTTCTCTCTAAATTATATCTGTCACTTGAATACTTAGAGCTAACCTGTTAAATTGTCATGACTTTCTTATACAGTTCTCTCTGCCACTGTGAGACTGATGAGCCTTTTAATGCAAATTCTTCTCATTATTGGATTGATTCCTCAACATTTGACAGCCTCTCCTTAGATGGTCAAAAATATTCTGATTAATTTGTGTTTAATCAACCAAAAGCATTTCATTAGAAAACTCTACCCTTCCAAGAAGTTTCACCAAATATAAAATGGGTTTTTTGAAGGGAATTTGTCTGATTATTGACAAAATTCCGTCTCTTCTCCTACCCTCCCTCCCCCATCTGAGCACTCTGCGTGCTTCAGGTTCTGGATCCCAGAGCAGACTAATGGAGAGATATGGGGAGAGTGTTTCTGAGGCACAAATTCAGGGGAAAACCGCAGGACCAAGAAAGAGGTTCTAGACCGTCCTTGGTGGCCAAACTGCTCAGGGGAAGCCAATCTGGGACCTCCTGTGGCTCATAAATGAAACCATAATTTTCAGTTATGGTGACCCTGCAAGATTCTCACATATGCACTGCATATCTTTCAGATATGATAAATTTATGGACAAATGAAGGTGGACTTGCCAGGGTGAAATGTTTAAAGTAGCTGTATGGATCCTAAGCTTTTGAAAAGTGACCCCTGATTTAGGTGGTCTTCAGTTTTGAGTTCTCATTTCTCAGAAGGCATCTTTTTTTCAGGTATCAGGCTTTCATATTATTTTTAGATAGTTTTCAGGTCCCCAAAATATTGAGCAGCTTCTCTGAGAAAGGAGTCTCTAGTGTCAGAAGCCCAAAGTGGAAGTAACCGGAAATCTCCTGCCTCTCTGTAGTGGCAGTTTGTTCTGCTCCGTCGTTCCAGGAGTTAGATAATGGAAAGTGGCTCACTATTTCCTGAGTGATTAAGAAGAACAAGTATGAATTCTCATTGCCCTCAGATAAAAATATTAGGTCATTCATTTCTGGGTTTTTTTGTGATGCTGCCCTAGAAGAGGGGAGACCTTAGCTTACAGGAAAAAGCAGAACAATTTTAGGAACTAGATATTCTGGTATTTGATGTATTAATTAAGAGGTAACAGTGGTTACTAAAACAAACGTACCACAGAAATAAGAAATTATATACTTTGCACATCACAGACAGAATGAAAACATAGGACCACATTATGCTCTCATAACAGTTAATATAATTTTTATTCTCTTGCTTTCAGACTAATTGTACCTGGTTTACTTTAATACAACACCATAATCTGGCCCATATTTTAAGGCACTTCCTATTTCTTTCCAAGATGTTTTTGGGTGCAAAACTGAACAAAAAGTCCAGGCAGAGGACTCTTCTGTCATTTACCAAAGGAAAAAATGGTTCTAGTCTTGCATTGACTGTGTTACATTGGTAAATGTAAATAGTGAAAATTCATGAACAAGATTTTTTCCAAAGCATGAGATCACAATACTAAAACCTAATTGAATTCTGAGTTCTTTGGATTGTTTAGTCTATTAGCTGTTGAGAAGTTGTAGCTGGTTTTCAAGTTTTTCCCTGTAGCAAGCCAAAGACTTGCTTGAAGAGAAAACAAATGAAAGCCAAACTGAGATTCTGGGTCAATTCTGGACTTGGAGAGAAACACCAGGTATAGAAAACTCACAAGAAAATTACAGGACATGCCAACAGTATACTTTTACACTGTCTGGTTATATAAAGAAAACTGTGATTAAAGATTTGAGTTTTATTTCAATAGAAATAAACTAAGAATTAACTATTATTTATTAACGATTTCTGTCAGTTCTATATTTGTCCAAAATTACATTACTTTCTTAAATATTTTTGTTTTTACAGTTATCGTTTGCAGCAGTAACTGCAGTATAGTTATTGCTACAGTACTGTGAAAGGAAAAAAGGAATAAAATTAATTTATATATTTTACATCAGCCATTGAACACCATTGAATTGTCTGTATTCCTCTACAAAGCCAGAATAAATACAAATCAAGTATAGTCTAGTAGTGCTCAGTGTGTTTAGGTGATCATTAGAGATCTTGTAGAGATTGACAGCATAAATGCATTTGAGTTTCTTTAAAACATAAACTTTTCCTTTGACTTTAAAATGTTCTATACATCACAAAAGTTTCTATATGACCAAGTAGAAGTAATTTTAAACAGATTTCAGCTGTTCAATAGTCATTTGTTAGTATTTAGCTGCTACACAATGGAAAATAATGTAATATGGTTTAATTAGCACTGTCAAAAAGGTACTAAAATTAACTTGGCAGGAGGGATAAAGTTAACAAATCTTAGCCTTTTGTCTCTCCATATGATCAACACTCACATACCAAAGTTATTTGACCTGTTAAGAGATGCATAAAACTACACCACCAGGCCTCCTTTATTGTAGCTTATTGTCTTGAACACCACAGGAAGAAAGACAAAACAGCAGTAATGTGGTTTAATTAGGCCAAAGCTTGATTAACTTTGCCCATTGGGGATCTCTTCCAGAATTCACTAATCTAGTGTAGAGATTGCTCATTTGTACCATCTGGTGGAAGGCTGCCCACTGCCCCGCTGTCCTCTTAGCACTTAACCTGGGCTGGCCTCGCCGCAGGGAGCTGGCTGCCTTCAAATCACACAGGAGCTGGGGGGGTGGAGCGGAGGCTTTGGACCTGTGCTCTAGCAGCCAAAGGAACCCTGACACCTCTTCACCTGCTGACTCACAAGATACCTCTTTAATATTGTTTTAAAGTCCTGCTTGTCAGGAAATCCAACTCTTGACTGACAGCTACGTTGAATAGATAAATATCCAGCTGCAGCAACATGAATGTGACCTGATCTAGATTACTTGCCGTCAGCCTAGGAGAACAAGATTGCAAGAAAACACAGTGCTTAATCCTGTTTAAGACCGCTGTAAACTACATTCATAGATTAGATTAGTGACATCACTTTCAAAAACACTGAAATAAATATCAGCTTCTTGTTAAAGGTAATTAAAAATACACGGGGTTTTTTGCTAGTAGAAGACGTAACATCTCTTTCTCTTCTAAAATCAGGTCAGATATGAGGGTGTTTCCCAAAGAAGGGAGCAGGGGCAATAGTAAGGAAATGTTTGCATCTCATCCAAACATTCCATTTTCATTTTCCTTCTGACGTTGCCTCTTCCTTTCCCTATTATAAATATTTCATTGTTATCCCACTTAAAATGATATTTGAAGTGCTGTGTTTTGCAATGCTAAACTGTAATGTCTGATCTCACAGGAATGCTGCCTTTTTCCTCAATGAAATTCTGAGGAAGTCAACCTGCAGCCATGGAATACTTCACGTAATTGGAAAGATGTTTTCCGTCAAAATACCTGAGAACAGTAATGCTCAGTATGTTCAAATCATCCTTTTATTTAACTGTTCCAATACGACTATAAAAGACTTACATTCAGCACTTCCATCTCATATAATATCACACTGGCGTGGTAACAACTCTAAACATAGTAATGATCATCCTCCTGTGATCACAGTGCTATGCCAAAGCTATGGTTTTGAAATGACCATACGCATTCCAAATCAGCAGGTTTCCAAAAGACATGATAGCAACCTGTATGGGATTTCAAAACGTGCTTAGCTGCCTTGGCATGTTTGCAAAAAGAATGTGAGCACTACAAAATAAATTCCTGCTAACGTGCTCTGATGTGCTTCATTCAGAAAGTTCACTTTCCTTTTCTCCATCCTCCCATTCACACACACACATTCATCTCATACATTGCTCATCCTCCTCCCCTCGTGACATTTGCTCTCTCTCCCCTGTGAAAACATCTAGACACACTCTGTGGTGTTTACTAAATTAGAAACGTTCCATGCATTTACTATTAGATTGAATGCTCTTTGCAGGCAACATCAACCCACAATCCATGTCCAATGCAGCAAGCATGACTGTCTCTTAACATTCCTAATACAGAAAGATTGTACTTTGTGTGTACTGAGCGCTGAACACCATCTGAATGTATCCACATCCATACTCAACCATGAGTACTGATGGGTTAGTTTTTGTGTTAGAGGCTTTCATGCTTTCATGCTCTTTCATGCTCTCTTTCATGCTATGTGTAGACTTTTCTTTATAGTAACTTCTGCAGAATTTTAGAATAAGCTGCAGAATCTTCGACAGAAAATGCTCTAGGCAACTACTCAACCCAAAAAGGGTTGTCTTTTCCATTTATTTTTCTTCAAACAAGAAAGATGTTCTTAGAATACTACATATAATTTAACCTGAGAAAAATATAACATGTACTATGATGTGAGCATTGATTTGTTTTTCTTTGCCCATCTATTACCTTAATCAACATATCTGGAGAAGGTACAAGAGTAAATCAAGTTGTGGTAATGATCCTTGAATTAAGTTGAGGAGAGAAGAAAATTCACAGCATTGTCATCTGGGCACATATAAGAAACGGAGTTATTATGCTAAACTTCTCTATTAAACCAGTATATTAGAAAGGTCCAATTTCTTATAAGTCATTTCATAAATATATTATTATCTATGAACAGGCAAAAACGCCATGACTATCTACGTTATCTACACTCCAGCTGGATTCTGGAGGACGATATGAATGGAGAATGGATAAGCTGACAGACATAATACATCAAAGGAATTAAAAGCAGCACCTGGTAGCGAACATGCATTTTGCAGCTACTTTCTGATCTGCTCCAGACAGTGCTACTGTTTGAATTCACAGTGTAAGGAAAAATCCAGATTTTGCAGCCTACCTTGTGATGGGAATGTAATGGTTTTATAGTCCATATCTGTCTTCCTATTACCTGTCAGCTACATCATTGCACAGTTTTGTGCACTCTCTTCAGTCACACCTACCAAAATACAAATAACTTCGTTTTTTGAGGAGGAATAAAAAAGTTTCCATTTAGCTGTAGTATGGCTTGTCACTAAAGTCATAGAGACATTGGGGTTTTATATTGTATCTCTGCTAGATACAACTCAAAACACTGAGTTTTCCAGCTCTGTACCTTATTTAACATATATGTTTACAGGCACACAATTAAACTCAGGCTTAATGTAATTTGACTAGAAAATCCATTTAAATTGTTCACAGAATAAAAGATTAATCCGGAACAAGCTATCTAGACAGCACTTCTGTTTAACTTCTGGTGAGATCATTCTAAGTCCACTTGCAGCGCTTGTCCAGGGGATTTTCACCACAAGCTTTTGCTGCATTAAAGGCTGTGTCTACATCGGGGTTTTATTCTGATTCTTGATGGCAGAAGCCAGTGTTGCTTCACTAATCTGAGCCTGCCATGTACTGCTGTTTACACTGCTTGAGATTATTCTGGACTGAAAGTGGGTCGGTGGCCCAGGAGCAAGGGGCAGCTCTGTGTGTCTGTGCGGTGCAATCACTGCAGTCCTGCTGCTGGCTGGTGTTAGGGTGAACGGCAAAGAGAGGGAAAAATCAAGCATTTCTCAATATTCATGACAAACACCGTGATAATTTCTAATGTGAGAGGAGCCCCACACGTGTAGCTCTTTCAAGGAAATAATCTGGAAGTAAAGCGGCTCAACGTCAGTGCTGTGCGTTGGTCACTGCCACGGCTGCTGGTAAATGCCTGCCAGTTGTAAAGTCATCAGAAAGCTACAAGGCTCTGACTTTATATTCCTAATCAGTGAGCAAACTGATAAACAGAGGACTGTTCTACCCAATCTCACTCTTCCATATTCTCTGTTACCCCCAGCATGATGTACTTGTATCCTTGGAAACCAGCACTATGCCCTGCGCATGGAAATCCTACCCGCACTGCATTTGCAGAACCAGGTCCCAGGTGCCTGCCGAGAGGAAAACTGTAAGGTTTTACTCTCGCAGGGCGCTTCCAGAAACTGAATTCAAGCAGGAAAAGTCATTAACATACACGCACAAGTGCATTTTCCAAATGAAACGTAAGAATATAGCAGCAGTAAGGGACCCAAGAAAGTTTTCTTTCCGCCAATTTATGAATCTGTCAGGACATGTCACAGAGGAATTGTGAGTATTGTTTTAGTGATCATTTGGGGGCACTATAATTACAATACAAAACCATCTGCTTCTTGGGGAGTGCCTAATTACTGTGTGTCAAAATCAGATTAAACTTGAATTTCCTTCCATCTTATCCTAACCTTATTATGAGTTGATATCTGAAATCCAGATCATTAAAGAGTAGCAGTAGACAGTCTTGTAAGAAATAAGTTCCTTCATTTGTACTAGACTCTACCATAACCCTCTTTTGAATGAGTTGCCATTTCCTAGAAATTACCATGGAGTCATCTTACTAAACCATAGTGTTCCTCTGTGCTTAGGAAATAGTTTCTCACCAAATCATCTCCTGTTGGGAGCGAGGCCCCCAGGAGCTAGCAGCACTGCTGGCATTTCTCCGGCAGGATGGAAAACCTTCATTTCATTGCTGGGGTGGCAGGGGGTGCTTAGGTATTTTTTATGAAAAATTTTATGAAAGGGTAAATTTTAAAAGCAAACCTGTTCCTTAAGCCTAAAGTTGCCTAAATTTGTTCATGGTTACGCTTCAGGTAAACCCTGCCTTTTGATACACTTCCCTGACAACTTTCCTGCAGATTCAGAAAGTGCTGCTTCTATCTGTCAATGAGAAATTAGATTTAGGGAATCTTCCCGCACCCATAGCTGATCACTTTCAATATACTGTAAAATTTTATACTGAAATGGGCTGCTACAACACACAAATTACTGTGAGAAGAAAATAAGAAATTAAGTTCCCTTCCATTCCTCTTGCCTTCTCCGTTTCCCTTTTGTCTCTACCATCTCCTTTACTTTAACTGCCTCACATTTAATTTCTTCTTCCACCAGTACGAATAACATAATTATTTGGCTATTTCTTTGCTACTTCTATGCATAGCTAATTCGTTTCCTCAAAAGAAGAATACCGAATGTTAAGAAAGGTTTGCTTACTTTTAAATGGCATCTGATGGATAAGATTACTGTTTCCCTTAATGGGGATGGGGATCTGAGTACCATAAAAAGCAATCATTTCTTGTCTCTCAGGCAAATTGGAATCATGACCTGACAAACCCCTCATGCTGCTTTCGGTGTTCAGGGTGCTCAGGGTGGAAATTCAGCATAGCCCAACCTTCAGCAGTCTTAATCTTTAAAGAAAGTATGTGACAGGTACACATTTTAAATATGCAGTTTGACCTTTAATAAGAACAAAAGTTAGAGAAGTAAAATGTAATCATTTAAGAGATTTTTCTTCTCAAGGACTGTATGCTCTCTCATAAATCTGTATGTACTAATAAGACTCATATATCACTCCTGGTGCAATGTACAGGACAGAATTAACTGTAATTCTTGCTTTTTCTTTTAAAAGAGAATTACGCTTTCAAAAGGTGCCAGATTTACAGCAGTAGCAAGTGATAACCTCTGTTTATCCACAGCCAAGAATTTACATAGCTAGTGTTATGTTTTTCATTATAACATTTCATTAAAATCCTTTAGCTTTGACCTGTAAGAAATGGCTCCGAAGGTGAAAGATTAGTTTTATCTCCACATCTGTTCTTCCTAAAAGTGAACTAACAAGAAGGTGCAGCAAGGATGCTAACTGTGGGAGGAAGACAGCTTCAAGGAAAGGAATTGCTTTTGATATGCAACAACTGGTCCACCCGTGAGCTGGACAAGGCTATCAATGCATTTCAAAATCTTTATAAAAGAGCTTGCCCTCAAAATTACCTTGAAATGTCATGGCCTTCACTACATGCACATAAGGAGCTTAAAACTTCTTTATTCCTAACTAATTGCTCTGGCAACTATAAATATGTAACCTTTCTCTGTTGTTTGCTTTAGCTGCTGCTGAGATGAATTTACAGGCATAATAAAATAGGAAAATATATTTGCAATGTAAAACCATCACATATTTTCAATTTATTTTACCAAAATTATTTTTTCTAAAGTAAACCTTTCTAACTAATTAAAAATACATTAATACATAATATTCACATTGTGGTATACAATGTATTTTGCTTTTATAATAACAAGTAAAATATACTTGAAATAAGCACAAAGTTTTTTCACAGATTACTCTATGGATTATTCTGTGGGTATTAGATCTGTAATATGCTGCTGCCCAGAGTCTTAGGAAAAGTATCTTATTTTTGTTACTTTCCTTACACACAGAATTCTGTATAAATGAGTGCATTCACACAATTATACTTCCCTCCTAAAGAAAACGTAAAAATCATTGTATTTTTTCCATCACTACAGCAATTTCCATTGTGGACCCCACTGTTACATGGAAGACAAGGTTATGATTCCTATGACAAACGAGATGAACTATTAGTCTGAAGTGGTAGGACCTGACTTTGCATAGGCTAAAGAGAACATGCACTTACACACACACTGAGACTCCACATTCATGCCTGCGTTCCGCAACGACCACAGCCAGCCACCTGTTTTTCCCAATTATTCTTTGTTTTAGTTGGCTTTGTGTTGATTGTATGTATGCAGCTTACATGTTTCCAGAGTACTAATAGTGATAGTGGCAGTCCCCAAAAAAAGAGATGGGCTTGTATAGTGTAAACAGAAGCACCTAGAAATACAAGACAGGAATCAATTCAAGGGCAGCCCTGTTGGTTTTAAGGTGAGGAGCTCTGCCTTGGGTGGCCATGCTGCACTCTGCCATATGGTGGATGCAAATGTCAGCAGGAGCTCCTGCCCATTCCCAGGAAAGGAGCACATCGGCTGCACCCTCTGTTGACATTTACACAAGGATGACTGGGCTGTCCTCACTGATCTCTTGATTCTGCTCCCGGGGACGCTCTCTGCCTGAGCTATCACATAGTAACCGCAGAGCTCTGTGCTTCGGTGGCTACGCAGGCTTAAAAACAAGGTGGCAACATTTACATATTCACATCACTATTGTCATAAATACAGGTTGTGGTAAGAGTCTGTGAGTGTCTCTCTGAATCAGAATGTAACTGCTGTGGGAATGCGCAAAGTCAAAATTGTGTGGAAAAGTTAAGTGAATTTATGAGCTGTAAATGGAATTGAATCAATGTGAAATTGCATAGCTGAGCATTTCCATGCTTCCTAATACCCTGGGTTTTTTTAATACTATTTTTATACGAAGTTTGATTATTCACTGTGTTGAACTATTTTGTCATTTTATAATGTATCTATATTATATATATAGGCTGTACATGAAGTACGTCAGAAACGCATACTAGCCCATAGGTTTTTTTGCAGAGTGACTCTGACATTATAGTGCTAATAGGTTAAAATCACGTGCACTGAACTTTCAAACAACAGCAACATCTATTTCTCTTTCGCTTTTCGTATTAAGGCTCTGAGCTGACGTTGTGGAATCACTGCAGCAGCCTGGGAATAATGATGCACAAGGTAGAGAAACCACTGCCCCATGCTGAGAGCAAGTGAGAGCCTACGGACAGAGCTGGCTGCACCACCCACAGAACCCCGCCAGTCTGTTTGCTGTATGAGGCAGCCACAGACACACAGGAGATTTGTCTCAGAGGACTGGCAAGCCTAAGGGGAGCAAGAAAAATAAGTGACAGTTAACGTAGATTAAGTACTGGGCTTATGATTTTAATTGTGAATGACTATTATTCGCACCGATACACAGGTGATCGTCAGAATAAATTGGTAAGGTTTTTTATTTCAGTAGATGACAGCAGCACAGTTCTATTTATTCAAGCAATTGGTCACATTTGATTAGTTTTACTACTTTAAATCTGAAATAAGAATTCAAAACAACCATTTATAATACCATGAGCTGAAAGGAGAAATTTGTTCAGGATTGCCTCCCTTCCTGCCCCAGCATATCCCCATATCATCCCTGCTGGGGACAATATCTCTCTTTTTCTCTCATTCTTTTTATGCTGGGGCTGTTCTCTGCCTCTCAAGCTTTGCTTCTCTCGCCTCTGCAGGTGCTTAGTGACAACTTCAGTCCTCCGAATCTCTCCCTAGACCTTCACAATACAAATCTTTCGCTTTTGTCTAGATGAAGCCCCTAGAGCAGGCAAGGAGCAGCTGTAGCGTGAAGCAGTTCTACTGTTTAACACAATTCAAAAAACATACAAGGGAAAAAGAAGTCAAGAACGTGAAGGAAAGAACAGTGTATTTCTGCTGCTTGCTTTACAACCTCGTCGAAGTAGGTCCTGAATTCTGGTCAGAGCCTAACTTGCTTTGTGCACAGCAATTTATTTTGAATTGGGCATAGTAAGCCAATTCTGTGCATTTATGAATGCACACAGCTATCGCAGTCTGCTTGAGCAGCACAGAGCGGGTGGGAAGGCTTGCTGGGGAGACATCCACCGGGCAGGAGGCGTCCTGAGCAGGTCAGAAAAACATTGCTAATGACCATACTGTGATGTGAACATTCATCTCCCCTTCAACGAATTCATTGTGAGCATCCGACTCTCAGCCCCAAGGGTATCTTTACCTGGAACCCACAACAAATTCAGACTGAATGCAAACTCCTGTTTGAAAACAGACACATTTCAAAACATTGGAGTTATGAGCATAGTCTCAAGGCTGCAAACTGAGGCCGTGCTAATGTCAAGTGATAATTTTAAATAGGCAAAAGGTTCCTGAGAGTGCTGTTGGCTTTTGTTTAGTTCCGAGAACCCTTCGCTCCCTCTGAAAGAAATGTGAATCGGGAATATTCGAACCACATAGGACCTGACCTTTTCGCACATAAAAGTGTCTCCATACATATCTCAAATCAGGGCTGGCTGGAGGCTTATTTTCAACTGACTTAGGGGCATAGCTGAACACCAAACATTTAAGGTTATTATAATTACGTAACGGTCTGGATGGAAACTAGGACAAATAAAAGGTATGTCATTGGAAGAAATTCTCAAAAAGTTTCATTTTCCCTGAAAAATTCATCCTAATTTACTGTTGGGTCTATTCATAAATTGGAATTATTAGAAAGTTATCTTACGTTATTTTCAGTGGTTCATCATCTCTCACTCCAACAATATAGTGAAGCCATTTCAAAAAGGAGAGAAAAGCCAGAATTCTGCAGTGGGAGTGGGAGAGGACTTGGCTAGATGCCCCCTGATTTCTTTTCCTATTCAGGTGTTTGTCTTGCTAAACATTAAGAATACTTCTCTGTTATCTTTCTTTCTTTTTGATAGAAGGAAATGTTGTGAAAGAGGTAGAAGCCAGGACCCTTTGTTACAAAAAGGCATGGACTTTCAGAATAAAACACAGCAGAGACCTCAGGCTTCCCTTTTCTTCTAGCCACTGCACAGACACCTCGCAGCTCCCACGCCCTCACAGGAAAGCCTGCTATCACAAACATTAGACAGATGGTAGTGAGTCTCTTTCCAGCTGACCCTGTTTCTCGAATTCTGGTGTCCAACATGCCCTCCTGGGGTGCTTTCCAGATCTCTGGCCTTTACTTAGGTAGGCTGATGAAGACAGTAAGAATCTGGGCTTAGCTAATGAGCTTTTGAAAAGATTTCATAGGTCATCAGAAAGAAAGGGAAATGAGAGAGGGAGATTTGTTAGCTCTTCTGCTCCATGTTACCAAGTTATCCTGTCACAGCTTTTGACCTAAGAAGGAAGCTCTGCAGTCGTCTTTTTTTTTCTCCAGTCATTGTATCAATCACGTCTTGGAAGATTAAAATTTAATAAAGACTAGCATCTAAAAAAGAAAAGCCTGAATAATAGGGCAAATAGAGCAAAAGACTGAGCTGCCTTTATCCAGGGATATGATACATGTTGTCGACCACAAGGACCACTGAATGAGCAGAGGCCAGCAATCAGGCCTGCTACCCAGCGGGGGTGGCAAACAGGCATGGGGACAGCAGGGGAAGTCATTAGAGCTCAGCTTTGTTGCCTAGTTCTGAGGATTCAAACAGGGACACCCTGTTCTTTTCAGCTGGCTGTGCACATCTATGACCCGTGGATGACTTTGGGAGAGCTGGACCCTTTCCGTAATGAAGAAACATCTTTCCTCCACTCCCAGCGAACCAGATGTTCTTGGGCGTGTGAGCTTTATGCTATGTATCCACAGGCTAACGACTCTCCTGCAAGGTAAGGCTCAACACATGGAAGTGGAAGGGGTCACCAGAAATCTAGAGATAACAAACTTCATGCCATGGAAGTCAGTGAAAATTTCCATGGTAACAGCAAAAGCGTGGTACAGTCTATTTCTGTTAATAGACATACTTGCTCTTCCCCCCCCCCCCTTTTTTTTTTTTCCTTTTGTTGTATCTCTCTCTGCTTCAAAGGCCACTACTACATTCTGGCAGATGATCCGTTAAATCAATAATTTGTTGGGAATCCCCAAAGCAAAGCAAATTTTGCTGTGGATCCGATGGACATTTACTCCATTAATCTTCTCCCTTGCCTTCAGGAGCACTTGACTCTTGACACTTGAATAAAATCCTAAATCCATGTAACTCACGTGACCAGTTGTGTGCTCTCTACTGGGTGGGTTGGGAAGAGGACACGAATCATTTCAGTGTGGACTCTGCAGGCATCAGGCTGCGTGCCAAAGTGTGGGATTTGATTGCCTTCATTATGGCGGTTGGTGTAGCTGATTCTGATTATAGCCGTAACATCTCAAAGGCCTTTGTAAAACCCAAGTTTGTTCCTATGATCTCCTGCGGTGGTAAATTATAGTATGAATACACAATGTGGCAGAAAGTAATAATCTTGAGTAATGTAGCTGGTTTTATTGCTCTTTAATTTCATTAAGTGTATTCTTGTCAGGCAAGGGACAGGCTTTCAGCTCCTAGGAGCAGATGCTCACGTCCTAAAGCTAGACCTGAAATACTCATCATGAAGACAGAGGCCATTTGCACAGTCTGGACCCAAACGAGGAGTGATGTTGGCATTTTTGGTTCAGAATCATTTCTGTTCCACAATAGATGTATGAAAGAAGACAAGTACTGGTTTATGGTCTGTGCATTTTCATTCTTTACATACTGACATCTCCTCCCGCTCTGCTCACACACGTCTGTGGTGAGTGGTGCCCAGCAGGGCTCACCTGGCAGCGGCAAGCGGGTGGTATGAAGGGGAGGGATTCGGCAGTCAGCTGCCCACAGAGAGGGCACCTGGGGACAAGCCTTTCTCTGTACATCTATACTTCAGCTCCTGTCAACAGCAGGCTGATCCCACATCACCATGGAAGAAGGAAGTTAAATCACTGCAGAGAAATGTGGATTTACACTAAAATGACAGACATAACACTGAAGAGACTGAGGCAGAAGCGTATGTTCCCTTCTGCTGACTCTGCTGTAAAACATCTGGGAAAATGATGAAACAAGAAGTATTATTTCTTAAACTAAGGAACTAAGGTTTCTCCAAGCTTGTCCGTAGGCATATAACTCCATCATGTTATTGATAAGCACCTAGATTCTCTCACTCACACACTGATAGAGGAAGTCTGTAAGAATTTATAAGAAAAAATATATTGGAATGAAGAGGATCACCTTTTCATACAGAGGAGCAAAGAACTTTGCTCCCAAAGGTCCCCCTGTTTGTATTGGGTATTAGTATTATGAATGCATTTTTCATTTCCAGGGCATGTAGAAAAGGTTATTGCATGTTATTCAGTGAAGTGTATCCCAAAGCTGAATAGACTTACTTCAATTTCCATGTGACTTTCTTTCCAATTCATGTACTAAGGAGGTAGGTAAACTCTGTAAGTCCTTCCCACTCCAACCTTCTCCTTAATTCTGTCTTCCAAATTTACTAAAAACCTCTAAAAGCCTTTGGGAAATTGAATCAAAGGTTCATGATGAAATGATGGAGAGGAGAAGCAGCTTTACTGATTATTTTTAAAGACATATTTTCTC
This sequence comes from Pelecanoides urinatrix, assembly GCA_013400755.1. Classification (NCBI taxonomy): domain Eukaryota; kingdom Metazoa; phylum Chordata; class Aves; order Procellariiformes; family Procellariidae; genus Pelecanoides; species Pelecanoides urinatrix. Next base: position 830,021 of record VZTQ01012136.1, read on the forward strand.
CCTTTCACAGCAAAGTCTCATTGCACCGTGAGGCACAAAGATGACGTGCTCACAGGACGAGCGCCGTTAGCTCAGGAAGAGACGGCAGCTCCACCCTGCCTGAAGGCACATTTCAGACCTCACCACATGGGACTCTGAGACCCTAGCAGAGTTACAGTTTTATCATTTTTTAACTGCTGATCCTGTGCATGGTTACACAGAGGGACCCCATGTCCAGGACTCAGTGCAGGCCTGAGGTTTTTTATTTATTCTTCCAATGGAGTTCAAGGGTCTTGCTCTGTGCTTGAAGCACCTTTCCTTGCTGCCTTGCCTTGCCCTGGAGGGCAAACGCAGGACTTTCCCCTGCCTTGGTGAATCTGAAATTTGATAAGATGGGGCAACAGTTCTGAGGGTCACTTAAACAGAGGGTTTATTATAAAAATGATATAGATATATTCAGTATGTATCTAGTGCTTTTTTCTGTCACCATGTTCAGAGACTTCTGGAGGTATTGGATAAATTATTAAAGTTTGATCATCCATTCTTTACTTGGAAGACTCTAGATTAAAAACTGTGATTATGGACAGGTATTAAGGTAATAAGCTACTTCAGAAGTGGAGTCATCTTGTACTTTTTTATATATCACATAAATATTATATCAGGAAAAATTGGGACTAAATTTGAAGAAGGAGATGGCAAAAAACTAGTTGAAGGAGATCCTGAAGTGCTAATACACATATGCACGCACATTTCCATTTTGTGACCCCGGTGTGGTAATCTAGCCCAAATTGAATTCTGAAAACAATATTAGTTTATACAAAATAGGGAGCTTATATAAATTCACCATAGAAGCAGAAAGCTTTATTCAACTGGCTGATTAAAAGATTTTTTCCATAGCTCTTTAATCTAATTTTTATGTGTTACATCCCATTAGTGGATTCTTAAAGAGTAAAACATTTTAAATATATAATACAAATAAATTAGCTTCAGGTTTGACAAGCCATTGACTATACACAAGATAAAAAGTCAGTATTGAGAAGAATGAAAAAATTAGCAAAGCCTAAACTCCTTTATGTATAGCTTAGTTATTACAGCAATACTGGAGAAGGAAAGCAATAATTGTAGTGGCTAACTCCCCTTAGAATAATACAGTGTAGTGAACTAATTCGTCTTGTGTGTGCAATATTGCTCTCTACTGGCTGCTGACTGGATAGGAAGAGGCAAAGTTTAACCAAAGAAGCCTTCATGTGGTCTATGAAATCCCGAATCTGTCTGTACGCTGACAAACTAATTCCTAAGAGGACTGATCATCCAGCAGCGTCCAGCTGACTTTCAAGAGAGTTGCTGGATATCTGGCTCCTTTATTACAAAGACTAAACAGAGATCAGGGATGAAAAATTTACATGATGCAGTCTTTGAAAATCTTTCCAGTGGCTAGCAACCTAACAGGAGATGATATGACATTACAGCAATAAGGATAATACTCACTGTGAAATAGAAATTAACTGTTATTGATATTAGTAAAGGAAACCTCTTTTCGCCCACATGGAAAAGGTTTGCAATTCTCTAATAAATACAGTACAGTTCTAATCTCTGCTCCCCAGATACAAATGTATAATTTATCTGAGAACTGTGTCTGCTATCTGAAGCCTTTGGCATCATTATTTTAACATTCTAAAAATTAATACTGAGTGGAAAAAAACTATGAAGGAAACAGAAGAGGTGGTGTAGATGCCAAGTCTGTTAAATATTGCTGTCTGTAAGTTTGTTCCCTCCAGTCCCCACAGAGTTTCCTAGTGATTTCTCAACCTCAGAGTTATGTAAATATTATGCTGCTGGAAATCAATGAAGGACTTGCCCCTCTGATGTATGTATGTGGCTTTCACAAAAGTTGTTAGAGATGTGCAGGTGATGAAAGGTGCAAGGTGCAAAACACGAGTACTTTCCCTGTTTTTCTTCCACAACCCCAGCCACAGTCTGACCTCTGAGCCAAAACGCTAAATGAATAGCAATGTGCACTCTCAAAAATCCAGACAAAGTCTAACAATAGTGATGGCCCTCAGAGAGGCCTAGCAGCTTACAAACCTGTTCCTGACTATAAAGGGGAGGAAAAAATAATAATATTCTGGAGCATGGAGAATAGTTAAAGATGATTCTCAGTTTGAACACTTGTTAACTAATCTGAGTAACTTTCCTCACAATCTGATAGACATAGGAGAATTGTATGGAGAAAATCTGTATCTTTTCCACTTTCACACTATCCTTCTTGAAACAGAGTCCATGCAGGCAGTATTCAAGATAGAAGCTTATCTGGGCAGTATTCAGGGGCATAATGATGTTCTCTACTTTGCTTCTTAAATCCTTATAATTACCAACTTTTTTTTTTACTGCTATGGAGCATTGAATTGACTTTTTCATAAGACTACTATTACTCCAAGGTCCTGTTCCCAAGCAATAGCAGTCACCTCCTTATTTTTAAGGAAATGGAAAGATAAGACTTTTTTTTTCCTCAGATGCATTACTTCACAGTTATTTTACTGAATTTTACTCACTAATTTAATAACCACTCTTGTAAGGGCCTCGTGGAGTTCTTCACAGCCAGGCCTCATCTTTTCACCCTCTGCAACTTACCAGCATCAGCACATTTTGTCATCTTACAAGTCACTCCTTTTATAAGTCATTTATCAGTGTGTTGAGCAGTACAGATCCCAGCACACATCTCCAAGACTCTCTTCATGACCATGAGACTCCTCTCACCAACCATCTACTCATACGCCTTTTTCCCAACTTCTAGACTTTTTTTAATCCATAAAGTACCCTCCCTTTTATTCTATGGCACATTTGTTTCCATAAAAGCTTTTAAGAGCTCGTGCTGATAAACCTAGTTGAAAACCTTTTAGAATACAGTCTACACCAGTTGGGCTTTGCAGTAACTCAGGATTCAATGGAAATGGGATAAAACCATTACAGAGCAGGGCAGGGTAACAACATATAACGCAGGCAGTTACCCTACATCACGGTGACCTCCTCTATGTAGTTAACCTCCCATAGGGAGGACAATGAAGACCCTTGACTGGTAGCCTGGAGTGGCAGTAAAAAAAAAAAATCCTTGCTAGAGTTTTAAAAGACCATCAATTGCAGTATTTCTGACTGGTGAAAAATAGTTTAAGGACCAGTCAAAATCCGACCCTTAAGGTTTACCTAACCTGTCCCAGAAGACTGCCACAGCTCATCCATTCACAGAACTTTACTTCAGATTTCAGCAGAGATGTGAGGGAATGGATGGAAATGGTCACAGAAATTTTTGGGACATTTGCTTGGTGTCTACCAAGAACATTTTCTTGGGCATTTAGAGTATGTAAAGTCAAAACCGAAATGAACACTGATAGCAGTGAAGCGCAGCCAAAGTTCACACTTCTTTTTTCATTGTTATTTTCATCAGCCAAAAAAATCAGTTGATAAAAGCCACTCATTTCCTACTGACTGCATGCTTCAGCAGCATACCTCATTCTTTATGAGCTGAACCTAGTACAAAACTAGACTTCCTCAACATAAAATAGTCAAAAACCAGAAATTAAAGATTTTAAAAGGTAGTGTGAGAAAAAAACTCTCACAGAACATCTCAGAGGGTCTTGGCCTTGACTGAGGTGGTGACTCGGGTGACTATTTTTGCTGTTTGATTTATTACTGTGTAAGTCTAGAGCTAAGTCAAGAAGGAAATCAAGTGGCAACCAAATGACAGATGACTGAGATGGCCTTTCTGAAAACCGAAAGAAAGAAGTGTGAAGAAAGAAGACAGGGACAAGATCAAAAGTCTTGTCTCAGGAGACAAAAAAAAATGGCTCTGGAAATGGTAGAACCAGTTCAAGAGAGGACACATAGTTTATCAGGCAAACAGATGCTGTTGGCTGTCTAAGGAGCTTGCACCTTACTGTCTTGAAATGCTGGGCTGAATTGAAGTATGATGTGGCTATGACTTATGAGAACTGAGTAAATGAAAGGGCTGGTAGGGATGAAGGTAACTTTACAAGAGAAAAATAGATCATTACAGGGAAAGAAAGATAGAAACTTCTGGTCTGAAAGTCTACTTAGCTGTCCTGAAGAACACAAACTTTGTTCACTTCTAGTAAGAAGGTCAGGGGACAGCCAAGGGAAACTTGAAAAGAGAATAATGTGATACATTTTTAATTTTTTAAAAATGATTTCATTCTGCTCAACTTGTAGAAAGCCAGTTCACTTATCTAAACATTCCTGATGTACTGATTGGAAAAGTTGGATTAGAAACCACTATTTAAAATTATTTACCTCTTTTCAGATTTCTTCAAGTAAATCTAAAGAAACTCAGAAAATTCTAAGCTTTTCTAAAACACATTTTACTTCTGGAGAATATTACAATACACTCTGCATTCAACTTGAAATTGGACTGATACCGGTAGGGTATCGTTCAGCATACTTGGAATGAATTATAAAAAAGTACAAGATGGACAGCACTGACAACCAGCAATCCTGGCATGGCCCCCTCCTTTTTCCTTCCTATCTTGGAACAACATTCTCCCAATGCACTTGTCTAAAAGTGCTGTTCTAGGAATCTGAGGTTTTAGTATCCTTAAAGATAATGAAATTATTAAGGTTTTGTCCCTTAAAACTTTGTCCATTAAAAATTCAGTTGGACAGGAAGGTATTTCATTACTGCCAAATAGAAAATGGAGGATGACATTTTTATTACCTTTTTCTCATTTTTGAATTTTTAAATTTTGACCAGCCCTAAAAATTGGATGAACAAAAAAAGGTCAGATTAAATTCCCATGCCCTTCAAAGCACTCGAATCTGTCAGCACACCCAGCCCGGAGCCATACCCATGCAGACGCTGGGGTGGCTCCCCCTCCCGTAGCCCGTAGCCCGGCAAGCAGAAGTGAGTGTCACTGCTCCGAGGAGAGAAGGCTGGATGAAGGCTGAGCACTCCTGCTCGGGGAAGGCAGAGCAGAGCGCGCCAGGGAGACAAAGGGGAAGCAACAGGGAGCCCTGAGTCAGATTTGCCCCTCAACAAGTGGCAGTTGTCCCTTCCTCCCCGCCCCCGTCCTCCGGGCAGCCACGGCTGCTGCTGCCGGCACTGCTTCCCTGGCAGGCCAAGCCCTTGCTGCACCATTTCACCTCCACATCCACTGCAGCCCATGGCTTAATAATCCCCAGCAGGAGTATTGTGCCAAAACTCCCATAACTAGACACAGAGGAAGCAATTAAGGTTAGTATGGCAGCATTTGTCTCTGCACTACTAGTCTCTGGTGAGCATAAGCTAAGACTTTTAACGTCAATTTTTTCCACACAGGTTTTGCATTTAATTATAGAGTAAGGGTACTATGTGTTCCAAGAGCAATCATCTTACTGACATGTTATTCTGAAGCCAGCCTTCATTCAGTGTGACACATGCTGGTTATGCACTACCAAATAGAGGTATAATGAAGTGAGGCTGGGGAAAAATACGTTGGAGTCTGAAGTAATGCCAGCTAAGAAAGCTTATCTCTACTCTATTATTATTATTATATTTAATAAACAATCTTTCATGCCTACAAAAGAAAGAAACAAATGAGAGCTTTCTAAGCCTCACATAAAAAAGGTTTTACTGACTTACAACTACTGAATTTTCCATTTTGCTTTAAAGGAAAAAAAAAAAAGGAAAAAGAAAAAAAGCAGGTGGAAACAAATGGAAAAGTTTACAATTATGATGTGAAAAGGAACAAAACCCTCTTAAGGTAGAAGATGAGTATGTTCCAGGTCATGGCTTATGAGCATCTTTGGTCAGGATCCAGGTATAAAGTGCATCATGAGCTCTTATGTTTAATTGCAGGTCCAATTTAGAGAACCATTGAAGGACCTGGCAAAACTTTCTAAAATATCTCAATATTGCTGCTGAGTAGTTTTGGGGGTGGATTTTTTTGACATCTTCATCTAATCAGCCTTCTTAAAAAGATTTCCCAGTCACCACCTGCAAATCTGAGGCTGCAAGGTAGTAAGGATCCTCATTCTTTGCCGGGTCAGTCCTCTGAGTTGAGCGATGTTGGCTGGTATTTGTTAAGCAAATTGTGAGCTGTGACTGTGCGTTTTTCACTGAACACTCTCCATTTCACTTCTGCTGTATCCTGACAGCCTCTACCATGTTTATCCCTGTTGCCTAACAATTGCATCCTGACTTGACATGGGGCTTCATTGCATAGTACAGGGTGCATAGCACCATAAGTTCCTGAACCTTGATTGGGGCTCAAGCCCTGTTACAGCATAGGGCTCGTGTTTGTTTTCCCAAAGTACAGTAATTGCTGCAAAAAGAGATCAATTTTTTTCAGATATTGCAATAGGAGCTCTGAAGATTTCAAACTTGATTGCTATTCTGTATATGTTTTCAGGGTCCTTGCTTCCCTATTTCAAGACAAAATCTGAAGAATGTATTGCTCTTTCAGTATGAACAAATAAGTAGAGTTTCATTTTTCAGTTTCCAAATTATATAAAATTGATCTTGATATAGAGAAGATCTCATTCATATTTCCTAGACTTAGGGTTTTCACACCTCTATGACTCACTGTGGGCAAACACCAAGCCACCGATACATTAAGAGCACTTGAGTGTACAAGTCTCTCTTTCCTCACTTCTCCTCGTGCCCACTTAGTATCTAAGTGCATGCATTTTATAGGTGAATCCATCCCTGGATAATTTACATTGTTATACAGGGAAATTATTACAGTAACAGTATCATGAAATATCCCTGTTCAAAATTAAGGCAGGGTCAAAGCTTTGTGACAGCTCCATGATATACACTTTTTGTCACAATTTTTATTTCTATTTTATGGTTCTTATTATAAAAAGACATGGCATAGATTATTTTGTATGTTCTAGCTATGCTCATAGAGATGTATTCTTTATTAATTTCCATAATACATTCCACATCTGGAGGATACTATTTGCATAGCAACAGTTTCTGCCAAGACCAGCATCTTAAACTCAATTCCAAGAATATTAACTCACAGCAGAATTTTAGAGCAAGCTAAATGTGACTGCTACTCAAAAATAAAATAATTTCCTAAGCAAATATGCTGATTTCTGTGCTGTACCTGGAAACACAGCTTCTGGGGACAAAAACAATCTGTTTGGAAGCTGACTGTGTTCCTGTGAGGACACATAACTCAGTGCCAAACTGATTATACCCTTACTTAATTAATTTGCAGTCTGTGTAGGCCAGCCCAATAAAACAGTAGTATAATACAGTAAACTCCTTTTTCCTTCATCCAAGAGGCATCAGCTCCCTACGTTCCAGTGATACACAGCCCCATAGTCAGATCTGGGACATATGTAGCAGCCTTACAGACTGTGAGCTTGGACTGAGAGATGAGAAGTGATTCAGATTATATTTGACCCTTTTACTAACCTTGATTCTGACCTCCCCCTCAAATTATTAGGAGTTATTATGAACCTACTTCAGCAAAGGAATGAGACAAAGCTAATACTCTTTTCTTATTAAAATCAAAGCAGTTTTCCATCTTGATTTTGACATAAATTCTTTACTTTTGGCACGACCTGGCACAGGAAGAAAGTCTTCTGATAAAAACATTGCCCTGAGGAAAGCTTTAAAATTTGTTTACCCCATGCATGTCTTTGTATCTTCTTTTTTACATCTTCAGTTTTACATGATTATTTCTGTTCTCAAGCACTTCCAAACTTCTATGTGGTTCTCATATTAGGGTTTCCAATTCTGGCAACACACATCATCTCTTCACATCTATGGCAAACCAGTATCAGCATTTATTACTACTGTAAAGTAATTACTGCAAATATCTTGCATTTCATTACAAACCCAAAAGAAATTAAAAAAAAAAAAAACAAACCAACAACAACCCCCCCCCCCCAAAACCCTTAAAAACCTCATGGTAACAATCTGAACAATTAAAAAAATAGGAAACCTTGTTCATTTCTAAAGTAACAGAGTCATTAGAATTTTTTGAGTTATAGAGCAGCTTCAGTATATTAACATATAATCTCTTATAAAACAACTTCCTATGCCTAAGTCTTCCTTACTTGTGTTTCTACAAGAAATTTTCTTGAAGATGCCAAAGCCCTCAATCAAGTTGACACTACAATGTTTTCTGGGGAATGTAATAGTAAAAAGAAAGATGTCTAAAATATTGTCACTAAAATCCCAGAGATTAATCTCACTTTATTTAAGTTTGCACACTAAAACAAATCCAGTATTCCACGACATTGTTTTAGTACGAATAGGCAGACAATCAATTTCTCATAGCCATGTTGTCAAAAAAAATCCTTTCAGACAAGACCAACAATTTAGTAAGAAATTGTATCTGCAGGAAATAAGCAGAAAAATTCTCACTGTCATGAGGAGATTTTTCCTTAACTAACCATTTCAGAGCTCTAGAAAAAACCTGGAAAACACTCGCTGATATTCTGTTGCTAGAAAGTTGCCATGGTATTGGTTTTACTGCTGCCTTTCTCTTCCTGCATGAAAATGGAGTATATTAGAGTCTCCATATGTGCTATGTTCATTAAACTGTCGATGTTTAAATGTTCATTAAAGATGTTGATAATTTTCCAACAAAATGTTGTAGAATTTTAAAGAATAAGAAGCAACATTAAGAAACATCCTAAAACCACAAACCTGAACAATTAAACCTGATTAGTAAATGTATCATATATGAATATACATACTATATTTACATGTATATGCATTTTGAAAGGTGTTCAGTATTATTCTGTAATAACCAAAATTATTATTGCTTACAAGTAGCACTACTCCCATGTTTATAACCATGCAGACTTTAACATTTCGGTGTTTTTATGATAGTGATGATTAAAGGCAGGGAGATAAGGAGACATTAAAGTTTGAGGCCATGTTAGCAGTGGTATGACTTCAGACATCTACTATCCGACTCCAAATCATACGTGCCTTTCTTGTCCTAGCTTTCCCTCTGTATAAAGTGTCTTTATCCTCATCAGTCTAACTCAACCCACTAGTCAAATATTAAGACTTGATTTTATACCACCTGCAAGCAGTATTTTTGGATTCATTAATAATACCCTCTGGCAACTCTATTATCTTGTTTTATCATGCTAATCAAGGCTTTAATCTCCCCAGGTACAGACTCCAGGGGCTATTGGCTGTGCATCCCTGAATCTAGCTCCCCGTAGCCATATGGCGTGTCCTAGATTACTTTAATCTGTGTTTCAGTGAACTGATGCTTTTCCCAGGACTACCTGGATCTAGGTATCCAACCTAGTCCAATTCTTGGATATCGTTACTGAAAGTCCTGGTAAGAGAGAATGGCTATACAGCATGTAGTTGTTATGTGCTTATTGTCATAAAAAAAGATAGTGTGAGCTCAAATTTTTCCTAATTTTCATCCAGAGCCTCAAAGGTGTTCGAGGTGTTACCTGCTGTGGAGCACTGTGGAATACATGCTGCTGCTACCTGCAGTCTAATTAAGCTTTTTCTTTTGAAGGAAAAACCATCTAGATATCACACTGTCAATGCCTGATTAATTCCTGTAGAGGTGGTAAGAATAGCAATTGCAAAAAGAACACGAACAGGAACTGGTCATGTAGCACGGTCTGGTAAAACAAATCTCTTTTCTGATCCTGAGCTGTTTCTTCTAGCTGTATATCTTAACCAGTCAGCACATGCTACCACAATCTTGTTTTCTTGGCTAGCTTGCTCGCTTGCTTGGTTAAACATGACTGGCAGTTCCAAATTGAGTTGTTGCTAACTGGTACATATGAAGAAATAAACTAAAGCATTCTTACTAATTTCAATAACTTAAATGCTTCTACATGAGAGAAAAGCAACATAACAAAAGAAAATTCTTCTATCAGCAGCCAAATTGCATAGCCTTGATAGTTTCCAGAATAGAGATAGCTTCATGACACCATGAACAAAACAAACAAACAGTCGTCTTTGTTGGAAATGGCATGTTCATGTGGTTTGAATTCATTAAGTTCTCCATGGTAAATTGAGATAATTTTCAATTTTGTTGTTGCAAATATAGAAAAGGCGGAACCCCTTCCCAGACAAAACAATATACATCAACCCCCCTCTGCCATCTTACAATAAAGGAAATCATAATCAAGCATCACAAAAGAAATATGTTTTTCTTTCCTAAAAACTCTTTACTTTTTTTGAGTTAAAAGCTTCAGCTCTAAGAGGTTCATGTTCTGTTCTTTTTCCTTCCACCAAATGTCAGTCACTTCAGATATTCTCAATTCATGCATAGAAAAGATGCCTCTGACTTCCACATTATACTGAGATGATTAGCTTCTATGAGAATAACAAGAAAATGCAACTGTTTGAAATAACAGTTGCAGTAGCCACCTATATTGCTTTCCATGTACCCAAAGCTTCAGCCCCTGGTATATACAAAGATTCCTAATGGGATATTTTTCTGTGTGAAGCAGAAATGGATAATGCAGAATTAGTGGTGGAAGTTTGTGTATGTGAGTGAAGAGAGAGAAAGAGGCCTTTCATGAAGGTTTTTTGCATTTCTAGCAGGGCAAGAATTTTAAATGACAATTTTTTAATTAATCTTGAGGCATTTGTAGATATTTCCTTTTTCTCCCCACTCTTTTTGAGAACTTTCTGAGATTAGACCACAATACTTTCCAGAAAAACTTAGCCATACATCCCTTCATTATCAATTGCTGGTGGAAAATAATGATTACATCTAATATATAGCCTATGAAGTGGGAAAGCTTTGATTAACCACAAAATATAGAAAAGTAGGGCTGGCAATGTCCTTCATAAGTTACCTAGTTTAGCTTCCATTTTTCCAAAGGGAGATCCATTATGCCATTCCTAACAGAATTTTTTTCTAACCTGTTCCAAAAGATCTGCAGTGATGGAATTCCACCTCCTCAACATGCTTTTACAAGCCAAGGTTTAAAAGCCCTGCTCACCATATTTATGTATTTATGTATTTCTCCATTATTTGTCATCTCAGGGTTGAAACCTCAGCAAATGAGAAATTTCCTGTGGGAGACAGGAGGCCTGGTAAGGAGCTAGCTGAAAGCAGCCTTCTGGACCTGACCCATTTCATAATTCAACTTGGATTATGGACTTTGTTATTATTATTTTTCTTGGGATTTTTTTTACTTGAGGACAGGTAATTGTTTGTACCTTCCTCCTGCAGGAATCCTTAATGCTGACTCCTACTGTGACCAGCTGGCCATCTTCTGATTTTTCTCCTAGAGACTTCCTTTATTTGAGGAAAAGCAGCATTTGTAGATAGAATTTTACAAAGAATGATAGAAGCAAGCAGTAGCACAATTCTTACATCTTTTTTGTACACCACAGGAAAATCTGCCCTTCTAACATTTCTAGCTCAGTTGGAAGCAAGAAAAATTAGAGAACTCATAAGACAAGTTGAGATCAAGATCTTAAAATGATTAGATATTTGAAATAAGCATCTTATCTTTTAAGGCAGCCCAGCAACGGACGTTTTTGAGATTTTCCCATTCGTAAGTTCAGACAGCTTTTTGCAACAGCAGAAATCCACCACCATGAATGCCGCTAGCACAATGATCCAAATAAGGTGAAGAGATTTGATCTACCATTTCTTGACATCTAAAGCCTGATTAAGAAGACCACTTTCTACAGAAGCACATCAGCTTCCTCGCTTTCTTTCTTGGCTAATCCGAGTTTATGCGGACTGAAGTTTCCTTTAGATGGAGTTTGTAGCATTTCAGGGAAGGAAATCCCTGCACCTATCCCACTCATATTCTTAGCAATTTTGGGGGTCATATTCAGATTCTCCATGTGTCTCAGAGCAGGGACTGAATCCAGCTGGTATGTCTCCTGCCTTCTGATAAATCCAGTACTGCTCCAGCATCAGCTCTGCCTGCTTATTAGCAAATGCCCTAACTTGCTGGGTCTCCAGTCTATCAGATCTGACACAGAGGTGCTTCCCCTAGGTAAATTATAGTAAATGGCACCACACACACACACACGACCCACTTGTGATAAGTATGTTTCAGAACCAATTATTTATCTCCCTCTAACTTTTAGAGCTAGATTTAGCTGAAGAACAAAACACTGTAGGGCCTTGAACAGTCTTGAAAGTCTCACAATATAAATTGTAGTGTTATAATTACAGCCCAATTAAAACTCAGTGTTGCTCTCTTCATTAATTATCATCTCTAGCCTTACAAATAAGTTGGGAGAGACTGCTGTTCTGTAGATCATGTAGCTATCCTCCCCCTGCTTTGCCTTTGAGAAATCCATGGCTAAGTTCTGTTCTCCAATAATAGAGACCGCAGCAGGTAAAACCCCTGGTTTACACTCTCAGCCTCATAATAACCCCATTCTGTGACTCACAAGTGCTCAAAATTCTCCACTGAATTCAAACAGAGTTCTTGCTTTAGAAGGTATCAAGAACTCAAAGTCCTGTGAACAACAATATAAATGGAGGCATGAGGATTCACAAAAGCTCTTGATAGGACATCTAAGACTACAGCAAAAACCTGAAGGCTGCACAGACTCATGTTCTGCTACTGCATAAACTCATTCTGCTACTTCTAAAACAACAAAAGGTTTTGCTGGGTTTACTGTGTACCAGTGTGCTTTACGTCATCTCTAGTACCATACATCTCACTACTTTAACCTTAATTTCAGAAGAGGTTTCCCCCGTCCTTCTGGGACCTGCATAAAGGCACAATAAACTCTGCAGGAGGCTCCACCTGGATCAGGCCTGTGCTGGTAGGTGATGAGCCGTTCACAAGACCAGTCTGAAGGGTCAAGAAATCATTACTTCAGGCTGTGTTTACAAACATAGCAACACAGGAACTTATTGCAATTTAACAATTTAGAAATTGCTAAATTCCAAAGGGAGACAATACTATAATTTACCTTATATTTTTAGACACACATTGTATTTCACAGAGAATGGCTTATTTCAATTTCTTTAGTGTTAGTGCTTGCCTAGGCTATTAATGCCAAGATCTATCTGAGTGCCATGCACTAAATTCGTAGGAATCAGACCAACATGAGTACATCATTCAACTATGGCCCTGTAATGTTTCACAGTACAAAGCAAGTGCTTCCACAGATTGTTGTCCAATGCCACATGTATATTTTTGGCCTGACCAGAGCTTAATCGCCCTTTCTTGCACCAAACAAATACGGTCATAAACTATGCAAAAATACCATTTCCCTTATATCCTCCTCATTCCACAACTAACTCAAATATCTTTTTTGTTTGTCAGACTCATCATTGAGATTGATCACTTGTTGTGTTACACTGGTGCTTGGACCATCTGAAGTAACTGATTTACTGATTCAGCATTAGCTGATTTTAGTTGGTCCAATGCATTATTCCATCTCTAATTTACTGAGTAAAATCATGGTACATTAGCTCTGTAATATCTTTCTTTCTCTTTTTTTTAAATAAGTAAAAAAACTTAAAAGTACAAAAAGCTCTTTTTTCCTATTAAAGCACAACATAGATCTAACCTCAAGTGAGATGTTTTCCAGCAGCTTGACTCTTATTCCAAATTAGTAACCACATCCCTCGCATAGATGTTGAAAACCCAAAAGGATTCAATTATCATTAGAAGAAATGTATAAACTATAATTAGAGAACAATGTGTTGCAAAAGAGACTATAGTAAAAGAATGAATAAACAGACACATAATTTAAAAGATGTTTCTGCCTTAATAACATCTGTCAATTCTTCTGTTGTGTTTAGAAACTAAAGATTAAAGTATCTCTCGCTTGGACAGGTTGGTAATGGTGATCACGACGACCAGCAAGGAATGAGCCACTTCAGGCACAGGCTTACAGTGAATTGTGGGAGGACCACACCATGGACTGAATGGAGGATGGCTATGAGGGTGGTTTTGGACAAGATCTTCTGATTTCTCACACTTTCCTCAGAGGGATTTCTATGAGCTTTCCCTTCAGGCTGGCCAATATCCCAGTGTAGTATGTCTTCTCTCAGACTGTTCCTGAACATGAGAACACAGATCTGTACCCGATATGCTAAGCACATTAATTGTATTACTTTTTTTTTGCCTTCTGATTTGTTGTTCTGTATCTGTTTTAAGTATACTTTCGATTCTTCAAAGGGCTAATAGTTATTCTGAATTAAACATGATTCCCAGGGATTGGCAGAGCTTTCTTATGTACATACAAAACAAAAATACAGCTCAAAAGAAATGTCAGAGCTAATTAGACAAAACAGTGTCATATACACTGACAAAAAGAGACACATCAGGTAGCATACATAGAGTGAGATTCCCAGTCATCAGAGCACTCCTTTCTAGTCACAAACTGGTTTTCATTTCCTCCTCTCTGGCATTGAAGCAGCAGGATTTGGAATCTTGCTGCTTTTTCTTTTAACCTTACATTGGTTGCATATTTGGGCAACATAAAGGTTGATTTTACATTTCTTTCAACATACAGCCAATCAACAAAATCAGCATGTCTTCCAAAACCAGAGTTACCTTTCTGCCTTTCCTCAGAGGGGCTGTAAAGTGTAATTAATGTTTGCAAAGCAATAGAATATTCTTGCACAGTAAGTGCTAACTTAATGCCAAGTATTTAATATAGGCAGTGCTGGTTCTGTCAAAGTTCCCAAATGTGACGCAGGAGTAGAATCAAAAAGGAATATTGACACACAAATAAGAAACAGCTGTGGACTATCAATGCATAACCTAAGAGCCCCCAAAACATCTACCCCAGGATTACTCAACTCTGTAAGTACAAAACTCACCAAGCACTTCCCTTCTGATCTCAGAGCTCTCCAGGCAGCAGGAGTTGGGTTTCTGAGCTTCCTCTGAGCTGTTTAGCCCTGGCCTGAGGAGCTATAGTTTAGCTCCCAGACACCCAGAAAGTAGTCAGGCACCTGAAGAAATTTAGTTTTCACTTGCTATTTATACTTTGACCAAACACAATTGTAAAAAGCAACATCTCAGAGAAAGACGGTGGTTTGAACAGCTAGGGGCGTTGTCCTCTGCTTCTATTTCCTTTCCAGCAATTATTTCACATAAAAAGAAGAAATGGTCTTCTGCAGAGATGCGGCTCTTTTTGAAAGATCATCCCCAGCTATGAGGATTAAGACTAGTATTGCCTTCCACTTGCAGACTTGCTAGTACAATAGGTCAGAAGGAGGCTTCCCACCCCATCTGGCCTGTTCCAGCAGATCACAAACTCTACAGGCCAAGAGGAGACTCAATACAAAAGTACCATACCTCATGGTGAATGCTCCCAGGGCTAAATATGACTACCTGTTTTACCCTGAAACTGCAAGATTTAAATGTCATTCTGTGCATCACAGCAGTTCTGTTTCCAGTCCCAGTTTGAATTAAAGACCACACATAACATGAAAATTATTAACTGTTTTCAAAAAATCACATAGCCATTAACCAGACACACTCTCAGACCCTGGACAAACTAAGTTTCATTTGGGATCTGTAGCAGAAATGGTTTCATAGTGAAGTCTCAGGACTATCATGAGTCATAGGTTAATAGGTGATATGTCTTGGGAAGATAACCTTTTCTATAGGTGCAGTACATGATCTTTGCAGTTACCGAGTGAAGTGGGGAAAAAAATAGCACAGGCTGTTTACTAGAGGTCACACCTTCATCACAAAATATTGATGACATCTGCCCTAAAGCTATTAATCCTTTCAACCAAAACAAAGCACAAAAAAAGTAAAAATAAAACAACGCACTCCCACTAAAGATTTGAGCTCTTTGAATGCCTTAAAAACAACAGCAGAGAATAATGAAAATGTGGAGAACTAAATGTGTTGGCAGGCTGTCAACATTTTTATCAGCCTGGGGGCAGAAAGTTTGTTGGAAAGATGGAGGTCTTTGTAAACCCTTCGTTAGCAGTGGACTGAAAAAGTATGGATTATAGCAATTGCTGTACTGATCCAAGTCAGAGGCCATCTAGTTAAATAGTTGCCATCAGCTGTGTCAGAAGAAAGCCAGCAGCATATCCCATGCTCATCAAATTACTGTATTCGACCTTGGCCAAAAGGAAAGCAGAGAAGCAAATTGTGAGAGGTCTGTTTTGTTTATAGAGGGAGGTGTTCCACAGGTCAGCAGTAGTGCTGGGAAGATAATCACTGTAGGCTTTGTCTGCTGCCAATGAAGAGACAGAGCTGCTTGGAAATGTGTGCGGGAGGAGCCTAAGTTCAGAGCACAGGCTCTGAACTGCTTTTTGGAGGGGCTGTTTCTTTTCTCTGGTTTCATCATCAGGATCCCGCAGTGGTTAGTGCCCAAACCATGGGTTGGGGTGGTTTCTGGTTGCTTTGCTTGATCTCTACAGTCAGGTAGGGCCCCACACAATAGACAGCAACAGTGCCCTCAATGTGCACAATCACTGTTTCTGAAGCTATGAAATATGACTTCACTGTAACAACTAATACATGGCAGGGTAGATCTCTGATTCGTGGGAGCTAAGCTGTGGAAACTGTTGATTTCTACCCAAGTTTTGCAATGAGACCTGAATAGAGATGTTACCATTGTTCTCAAGATTCAACAAATTTAACTGACATACACAACAAGCGTACTCATACCCCAATGACTGAGAAATCCTTCCTGAAAAAAGATCAAGGACAATGTTTATACACACGTTTGAAGTATAGATATGTAAGTGTTATGTTGTTAAATTTAAATTTAAATTAGATAAAAATCAAGGCAGAATGAGGGAGAAGAATTACAAGGGGCACGAGTAGATTTATTGTGTCATAGATACAAATCAATATATTACTATTTTAATTGTCCTTTAGAATCACATAATTTTTAAAAAATTTTTTCTCTGTTCAACTAATGCTAGATTTTCTAAGAATTCATATTACATATTGTATGAAGCATGAGTGGAGACCTATTTATTGAGTTGTATATGCAGTAGCTCAGCAGTTTGACTGTGTAGTGCTTTCAGATATTTCCTGAGAAGACAGGTTGATGACTTGCAGGTGAGGAAAGGTACAGGAGAAAAGGGGAATTTAATTTTTTAAATGTAATATTGCCTCAATTTCTTATTGTGTTGTTAAATATGTACTTTTGCCCCCCTGGAAAAGTTTTAACAAAGCTTTTTGAGGACAAAAAAAGTTTATCTCAAGAAGTGGATACTTTATATGGTGCTTGAGTATTTTTCAAAAATTCATGATGTTTATACATTTTTTGTATATTTGCCTATATATCATTAAGTATAAGGCATTAATATTGTATGTCATTGTGAAAGAAATGATAATATGATAAGTTTTAGCATTTAAAGAGAGTCTGGTTTTGACCATCAGAATGCTCTCATTTGCCTTGTAATGAGATTCCTGAGTCAAACTGAAACAAACCATTAAAAACAATGACCCATCAAGGAAACCAGTTGCATTTTATCCCAAGTCATTTATGCCCCCAACCTTGCACAGATGGAGAACTTTAATGATGTGGGCTCTCGTATAGGAACAAGTCTATGTTCTTCAGTAATATCAACCAGAAGCAAAACAGTATTTTGAGATTTGGAAGCTGAAAACAGATTGTTGTTCTAATTCAGTGCATTGAAATATCTGTAATAAATGGAATATCTGAGCAGTGAGGAGATCATCCTAATGGGTCTGTTTGTCTCTGCCTAGAAAACGTATGCTTGGGGCAGATGCACTGTGTTTGCTGATGTACAGGTTGGGGAATTCTGAAAAGGTCATTTGAGCTGGTAGATAAAAAAAAAAAATTTTGACTATTATTTCAACACTTCAGAGATGTCCATTAAATCAATCATCATTTTTTGGTCACATTTAAACCCAGTGATTCAAAATTTAGTATATTGTGCTCAGGCAGTATTTTTTTTGGAAAAAGCAATGTGACTAGCTAAGCCAGTTGATTTTAAGGAGCAGACCAGGAAAAAGAAGGTGGTGTTCATTATGGAAAATCTTGGATTCCTTCAACATTGTATTCATGTACTTTAGTTTGATCATGTACATTTAAGGCCAAGCCGTATGGGGTTTCTGTCTTTCTTGGCAGAAAACAAGATTAATCTGAGGGGGGGTGATATTTTTATGCTTATACAACATCCTGGTGGAGCGAACAGGCAGCAGAAGCAGCATCTCAGATCTGGAAAGAATACCTTAATGTTCCAGTAAACCCTAGGGGTGCAATGACTGTTGTCACATAGTGAACCAAAAATGAAGAAATCCAGGTCATAAGAAATATAGTAGGTCTGTGTGCTTTGCTGTTTTGTTGGGTTATTTAGAATTTGGCTTCTTGAGTTTGTCAAAGACCTATTCTTCCCTCCTCCAGATTTCCAGCCACTTTTGCTCATGAAGTACAGTGGGGAACTGAGGAGGGACAAGACAGGACTGATACATCTACAAGAAGGGCCGGAAGGAGTATCCGGGGAACTACAGGCCCGTCAGCCTGACCTCGGTGCTGGGGAAGATTATGGAAAGGTTCATCTTGAAGCGCTCACAAGCCACGTCCGGGACAACCAGGGTATCAGGCCCAGCCAGCAAGGGTTCATGGAAGGCAGGTCCTGCTTGACCAACCTGATCTCCTTCTATGACCAGGTGACGCGCCTGGTGGATGAGGGAAAGGCTGTGGATGTGGTGTACCTGGACTTCAGTAAAGCCTTTGAC
>VZTQ01012136.1:848749-922947 GCA_013400755.1 Pelecanoides urinatrix
CTGGAGAAGAGGAGGCTGAGGGGAGACCTCATCGCACTTTACAACTACCTGAAAGGAGGTTGTAGCGAGGTGGGGGTTGGTCTCTTCTCCCAAGTAACCAGTGATAGAACGAGAGGAAATGGCCTCAAGTTGTGCCAAGGGAGGTTTAGATTGGACATTAGGAAAAAATTCTTTACTGAAAGAGTGGTCAGTCCTTGGAACAGGCTGCCCAGGGCAGTGGTGGAGTCACCATCCCTGGAGGTATTTAAAAGACGTGTAGATGAGGTCCTTAGGGACATGGTTTAGTGGGCATGGGGGTGTTGGACTTGACTTGACAGTTGGACTTGATGATCTTAGAGGTCTTTTCCAACCTTAGTGATTCTATGATTCTATGATTACCAGCTAGACCAGAATCATTGAAGAAAAAAGTGTATCATAGCCATATTTCTTGCCAAGGAAGAATCGAGGAGCTCTGAATCTAGGAGGAGAAATGGGACCTAGTTTTACAGGTATCATGGATTACACTGCAATTAATGTCTGAAGTCTGTTTAAGGTTCTGGCACATGAAATGAATGACCTTCTAGAATGGCAAAGGTGAGAAAAAGTTTAAGTGGTGTTACAAAATATTGCTTGTAAATGGTTTGCCAAAGCCATTTTGCCCAAGTGCACATTCAGCTGAGAAAGCCAACTGAAGATGAGATTTGTGCTTTCCAAAACAAAGAAATTATCAAAGCTAAAGAAAGAAAATGCAATGTTTTAAAATGTTTTGATATTTCATAGCAGCAAAATACTATTGCACCTTAATCTCTTTATTTCTAATAGTCCTGTAGTACTTTGCTGGGTGTAGTTACAGATGGAACAAGTATTCTTGAATGACGAGTACTGACCCATAACACAGTACAAGAAGTACTTACTTGTACATACCTTCTAGATTCAAGAAAAAGCAAACAAATAACACCCTTCATTTTCCAGTCAACACTGGTGGATACAAAGAGATGCAAAATATCTTAAATACTAAGACAGAAATAACAAACTTGCAGCTTCATGTCTAATGACAGGAAACCTGGATTAATGGGAAATCTTCCAGAATATATGCATCTACCTCATACAACAGTTAGTGAAATCACACTGCTCAGGGTTTAAAAGAGAGAAATTACTTGCGTAAGGTCATAAGCAGGAGATGGCACCTCCAGAAAACATTAAAGATTTAAAAGAACCTGTAAAGATACAGGAGATCGTAATGCATATTTGTTAACCAACCCACAATAAATGAAGGCTTGTTCTAGTGGACACAACTGAACAGTCACTGACAGGCTCATTCTGCTAGATAAACAGTTTTTGAGGAATACTTCTTCACATGTAAGCATAATTTTACTTCTGCTATGTTTGCACTCCATCTACACTGGCTCTCCAGGTAAAATGGAAGGAAATTAGTGCTACCTGCATGATTATCAGCAGAGATCAAACTCCAAAATTGTTGATGGAAGCATTTTCAGAAAGTTAGTTGTAAATGAACCATCAAGCATGACAAAAAAAGACAGAGCTTTGCTTTTGAGGGCAGGATAATGTGTGGGTGAGCAGTCATATAACAGCTAATATCACCATTTTTATTACTTTTTTATTCTTTTCTAAATGTCCATCAGCTTGGACAAACATAGCAACACTGATGAAGATGTACTGGAGTATTGGTAGACTTATAATATTGCTAGTTTTGTTTAATGTAATTGTTTAATGTCATTGTTTAATGGTTACAGCTATTTCAGAGCAATGAAAGCAATGGTATATTTGACACTCTTTAATGCCAGTTTAATCTAAAAAGGATGCTTTTACTAATCTTCATGCTAAATTCTTGGCCAAGAGGTCATTAAAGGAATCAAAATCTAACAAATTGAGGACAACGGGTTGCATGTATAAAATACCCAACATATAGCTGCAGTATTGCTAGAGGTCAGTATTTTGTAAGACCCACGTGGATAGGACTAAAAAGAAAATATTTTATGATATGCTGTTATTTTGTTTATTTATCAATTTTCTCTGAAAAAGCTTCAGTAGCTTCTAATAGACATCCTGGTTATACAAGCTGTATGTAGTCAATGACTTCTTTATAATAAGGCCAAAGGAAACAAAAAGTATGTTAATAAAAATTGCCAAGTAAATTTTAATAATGAACAAATTATGTGTATGTGTGCTGTATGATAGGCACTAATGTAAGAACCTAACTCGATCAGACAGTGATCTGTAGACGGACACTACATTCAATTTAAAGATGAAGAGGCAACATTAATCAAATCCATTATCTATTGAAAAAAAGTACTCAGTTCAAATAATTCTTACACCTTCACACTGGTCATGCAGCTACTGCCTCAGTAACAATCTAGCAGAATATGCTAAGGTGAACAAAATGGCTGATATTAGGGAAAATCTTTAAGACAGTAGGGCCATACATAACAAGATATCAGGCTGAATACAAGTACCCTCTACTCACAGCCAAGCCAGCTGGGGCATGAGGTGGAGGGGGTGGGGGGTCTTCTTATTACCTTTGTACTGCTGTTTGACAGAGTTTTTCAAGCTCAGTTTGCTCAAGAGCACCAGAAATTTCAACTGGAGGAAAGAGGTATTCCTCCACCAGCACTGCAGGTCCATCTGTTTGCAGTAATGGACAGATTAGCCTATTTACCTCTGAAAGATGAATGTTTATAAAACTTCTACCCTTCTAAGATGAACAGCATAATCCACAACTTCAGCAAGTTGACCTGTTACCTCCAGCCACCAATGGAGAGAAATCAGTACCCTGACAATCTAGTACGCTAAAGCACAGCTGGGCTCAGTTGCCAAACCCAAACGGTCTTCCAGTCTTGCCCTTTCCATGGCAAGGGATAGCAATAACCCATCTATAAGCTGAGAGGAGAACTTTGGGCTCTCAACTCCAAACGAGAGTCTCAGACCCTCATTATTAAGTTTCATTTCCACTTTCATGGCATTACTGACCTGTTCCATTCTTTCCATCTGTTTGTCTTACAATTTCATTTCACAGATGGTCCCTCTTTTTTTAAGTTGCACTAACAACAGAGCATTGGAAAAGCCTACTATATTAGTTGTCTTGCCTGGGAAACCTGCTGCACATTTCAAAGCTGCATTTCAGTCATCTTCAGGCTCAGGCATCTGGTTTTCATTGTGCCTGGTTTACATTTTCAAGCTTTTTTTTAACAATTGCAAAAGCTAAAAGAATATATATGGGGGGTTTTAAATAAAAACAAACAAACAGACCCAGAATGTTCCTGATAATTACCTCATTTCAAAAGCTTAGGTTGTAAATGAGGAAAACTGTGCCAGCTGGGATATACTTTATCTATAGACTGAAGGGGTAGAATCATTCATTCCTGAGTTCATGGTCCAAGACTCTGAAAAATCTAAGAGGAGACTCTGAGGTTATTATAATATGTTTGAGAGACAACTATATTTTCTATGACATCAGATTTGTTTCAAGATCATTCTCTGGCCAGAAAGAAACTGTTTTACATTTTTGTTCCCCTTACCCAACTGAAGAAAAATGCCTATGATCTTTCCATATAAAAGTATATTGGCTTATATAGAAGATGAATTCATAATGCAATAAATACTGTAGCATTTATTCCTACAGTATTTCAGCTTCCCCAAAGTTAATTTTTGCCAAAAACAAACTGAAAAGAGCAATCTATCCAATGCCATGATTCCTTAACTGTGTGAACCAAGCAGTTCTTCACAAAGCCCCTGATGCACACTGACATGCATAAAGCTCGATATGACATCATATTACTCAAGAAGTGAAACAGAAGCAAGATTTTTAAAACAATTCGTAGCCTGCTTTTTCTTACCCTAAGGCTGAATGAAATTAACAGCCCTAAGTTACATAGGGTAGGATTCGAAGTAGGTCATGTCTGAAAAGGTGCATGTGTGCTTCTGAGATAAGATGCCTGCTCCTGAGCAAAGGCTGTCCCATAAGAGCAGATGCCAAAGCTATCTGTTTAGGGTGGGCTACATGATACCTTGGAAATGTTTATTTTCAATAGCTTTAAATAAAAATCTAGATGGGTAGCTGAGATATGCAGTGGGTATCTTGTGTTATGGTAATAAATAACAACATAGTGGCCCTAGCTTCCTACAGACAATATCCCTGAGAACTATTGAGTATTCCAAGGAGAAACATAAATACAAACAAAAATACAAATAAAAATTCATGTTCAGGTAGGGAAATCGAGAACAGTTTTCCTGCAGCCTGATCAGTTATAAATGGAGGCTTATTCCACTGCCTTGCAAATTCATTAACACTATATTTCCTTATTCTGCAAGTTTTCTGAGATCCATTCACACTATTAATGCAAACTCTTCCTCTGCTCTCTCTTACAGAGACAGTTGGCTTAGAGGGTATTGTCCAAACGGTTTTCTTGATGGACCTAGTTGTAGGAGGAGAGGAACATTGCTGTTGAGCATAGCTCAGCAGGAATACAAATTTCTTTAACAGACTCGCTCACTTTATTGGTGGGAGAATACAAGAACTTATTTCTGTTCAAATAAGGGCCAGGCAGGAGAAATAATCTCAGAGAAGAACTAAAAGTCTGTGATAGTCAAAATGAGTTATAGCATCATGCTTATGATATGGGAAGTGCACAGCTTTCTTACCTTAAATAAGACTTCCTATTGCAATTCTTTATTAGATGACATGAATTGCCCTCAGCAAAACAAATTGTTATGGATAGCTGCCATAGGGAAACGTCTAGGAGGGTTAAACTGTCCACTGTACTATGGTAGCCTTAGATCAGGCACTGCTAGTGGCTGCAACACTATGCCTTTAGGGACAAAAAGGGGGAAGAAGACAAGAAGAGACGTGAAAGAAGAAAATGGTGCAGAAAAGACAAAAAATACAACAACCAAAAAGAGTGCAGCTGGGGACACAGAAGGAGGTCTTAAAGCGTTATAGTGGGAACATGTTAAAGTGTAGGTTATTGGTGCAGAAACACCAGACAAACCACAAATCTACTGGATTCCATAAGACTGGCTGGTTTCTACAAACTCGAGATAAGCAAGCTTCTGCATGGCAACTTGAACTGTGGTTTTATATATTCTTGTTATGGGATCAGGGACGGTCCTTGCCGTGTTTAACTGGGGTCAAAATTCTCCCATCTCAGAAAAAATTACATAAGGGATGTTGAAGTAACTTTTTATCTAGCCATGATACCTAACAGTGCTGGTTTAGGAAAAGATGTACTTTCAGCAGAAGATGGAGGTGAGTGCTAACAGTTCTCAGAAATGCTTTCTCTTTCTACTTAAGGTCAAGTAATTAAGAGCTTAAGAGGAAGTTTTTGCTAAGATCAGATTTCTCAGTCTCTTTTAGAAAGACCTGTTGCTCAGTTGTTTACAAAAGTACTTGTACTTGATAGTCTGGAGACTTTATAGTTAAGCATTTGTAAACAAACTGTTATGGTCCGAATTTAGTGTTAACCCTGGCTCGAGCAAGAGATCGGATAAGATGACCTGAAATCCTTTTGAATCTGAATTATTCTCTGATTCTGTCATCCATTTAATTGTTCCATTTGCTGACATTTAACAGTCATCCTCTTTAACTTGGAATTTAAACCTTCACAGTAGAGGACAACTATGTCTGTGTACAGAGAGGGCAATATCACCTTTGCACAGGTTAGCCTGGATGATTAGACTCCAAGTACATCTTCTCAGAGTTCTTGTTTTAGTGGTCGTTCCTGGAGTAGTCAGTCTCTGCTACCAAGACTTTGATGGTTTGGGAGAAAATTAGCTTACTTGGCAAACTTCAAGAGTCGAACACAGTTGGTTGTGAACTTGGGCAGAGACATCTTAGCTACTGTACTGCTTCATAACATAACACCCTCAGAACATGTTTGAAAAACAAAGCATCACTGCCGCTTAGTGCTTTTCCAGACAAAGGCAAACAGCGGAACTGGACATCATACCGTTACCTCCTCTTTGCCTATGTTTCTGGTAGTTTGTCCAGCTCTGTATTTCTTTACATTAAAGGTTTTTCCAACCTTTATATGTGTTGGGGATTTCTAATAATTCCAGTGGGGGACTGACGACTTCTTACTTTCAGAAGATCTTGCCTGATGTTCAGTTTGACTAACCACTTTATTCTACTCACTTTTCATACACATCCATATACCTCCCTATTTAGTATGTTCACATCTTTCTGACATAAATTTAGGTTTTCCTCCCGTAGCCTTTTTCTGTCCACATGTAATTCTACTACAAATACATGGACTTCTGTTGGCCTTTTATTTGCGAACTGTCTTAGTGATACGCTGCTTCTTGTCTGATCTCTTTAGGGTTGTTGTTTTTTTTCCTTTGGGGGTGTATGTATATTCCATTGTCAGAACACAATGAATTATTCTAGGTACTGTCACCCCTAGAACTAAAGAAAAAGAAATAAATATGTCACAGCTGTGTGTTGAGAAGCCTACACTTGAAGCATAAAATCGTACTGGGCTTCTTTCCCCAACATATCATCCTACAAAATTAGATCTAATTTACTACTGGCTATTTCTAGCTCTTCTTTTCAGTATTACTGATTTCCATGCTCCTCCTTCCCGTTGAATATCAATGCTTCAAATTATATCCCTTCAACATAGCAATATCTCCCGTGGGAATAGCAGTTGCTGGTTACCACCTGCTGGCCAGCCAGGAACACATCACTGAACACTGCTTGCTGGCTTTCATGCAGAACTCTGCAAACACAAGAGTCTGAACTATCTTAATTTAGCAGATATATCCAGACCTTCTGACAAGTTCTAAAGATGAAAACCAAAAATCGATACAATCCAGTTCTCAGATGTACATAAAACAAAATTTAAGGATGTTCAGACAGTTGCTGTGTGAACTTTTCAGATACCATGGCACGTAGCACAGTAAGATCTACAAACAGGAAAACAAATCTCTGAATGTCTGGAAAACTGCTGTTCCTCACATACCTGGAGAAGTTCTAATATGAAATCAGGCTCACAGGAGGCTGGACTCACTTCTACGTGTGTAGGAATAATGCATGCCTTTCTTGGTTACGTGGAGAAAATGCCCTGTTAAAGGGTTACGTCTTTCCTTGTGAGAGAACTAGATTTCTTTGGGAGACAGAGAATAGGTTCCACCCACCACACGGATCAAAGTCTCTGCCCAGTACAAAGGCAAAGGTGGAGGGACGGGATGAGAGCAGTGGTTACT
This sequence comes from Pelecanoides urinatrix, assembly GCA_013400755.1. Classification (NCBI taxonomy): domain Eukaryota; kingdom Metazoa; phylum Chordata; class Aves; order Procellariiformes; family Procellariidae; genus Pelecanoides; species Pelecanoides urinatrix. Next base: position 855,947 of record VZTQ01012136.1, read on the forward strand.
GCAGAGGAATGACTGAGAAAGAGATGCTAACAGAATAAAGTAAGCTGAGGTGCAGCCCATGCGAACACTAGAAGCATGATCTGGGGAAAAAAAAACTAAGATGGGACATTCAATGCTAAGAATTGAAAAGGCATGAAGAACTAAGGAAAGGTACTTGCCATTTCAAGACTTTGTATGCTGTTCAGTGCTGAACAGCTCTGTGCAGAAATCATTCCCTACTTAGGATTTACCTGGCCTTTGCGGCAGGACCAAGATGGTCATAGTCATCCTATGCTGTGCTTTCTGTTGTGTTTCCTCAGTCTCAGCTCTGTTATCGTATTCTAATTTTCCACAGTTTTTGCAATTTAACATTTCTGGTTGATAAAAAGTTCATCATGAAACAGAGGATTTATTTACCACATATGAGAATTAACTACTAATTTTTGAGGCAATTTGAACTGTGTGAGATTAAATTTGAGTTATTAACATGTTTGCAATTGCTCAGACTGAGTGGAAACCTTGACATCCACAAATCAGTTGACACAGAAAGCCTTGATGTCTTTGTTCTGATCACGCTACCTTTACTTGCCACAGAAGAAGCAGCCTGCTATTCCAGAACAGGTTACAAGATCTCATGCCCTCGTGGTGCTCTTTCACAGGTGCCTCCACCCATATTTGATTGTCAAAACCCCAATCTTAACCTTTTATCATCATTGCTGAATTATGTCCATTTTGTACAGAAATGGCACACACATTCCGGAAGCACAGAAAAGGTTATGCAAATAATGGTAAAAACAGTGCGTTGTTCAAAAGCAGTAAGGTGACATAGATCTAAAGTGAACATGATATAAAAGTCTTTCAAAGAGAAGCATCTGAGCTTATACTCTATTTAAGACAGCAACCCTAATCAAGGAGTTGCTCCCAAGAAGCATTGAATCAGTAGCAGAAGGTCCAGAGAAGATTCTGGTGGAAATACAACAATCCATGAGCAAAAATCCTCTGTATTTCAGAGTAATATAGAGAAGCAGCAATATCTCCTGTTTCCCGTGCTATCAATGCTGTCCATATGAGGCAGGGTCTCAGTTACAGTGGAGTCCCTGAGGTGTACTGGCATGAGAGGCTACAAATGTGCTGAGAGATTCATTTCAATGTTAAAAATGAGGCATTTCACTGAAATCTGTGTGTGCACGAACAGTGCAGCCAGGGCAGGAACTCCTCAGCATATAAAGGAGTTGTTCAGGTATTCTGTTCAATTTCTTTCTTCCTCTCCTTTTATTGTATTCCTGTACTTGTAAATCAAATTTGCATTGCAGAAGTTGTCATGGAAAGCTGGAGGTTTGAACAGTTTGGGTATAGATGAACATTTGGTATCCAGAGTTACCTCAGCTTTTACTGTTTTCGATGGAAAAAAATATTTCCATGTGTGCTAGGGTTTGAGCACATCACAGGGCAGGTAACGAAACTTAGTGTTCTTGGGATAAGCCTGTTAATCAAAGGTTTCATCCTAAGCACTGACTCCTACATCAATGAAATGACATTGAAGTTCTCAACTCCGCTTCATTCATAACATCACATCAAGGCTTTACATACGTCCATGCTTTGTTCCCAGCTATAGATACCTATCCACATAAAACCATTGATAAGTTAGAGTTTCAAATGTCACTGTTGTGCTTTACAGTGAAGCCACTGGAAATCCTCTTGGCTCCACCTAAGTATGTGGAGAGTCTTGCACACAGAAGTTTTTCCATGACACTTTGTGATCTTCTCCCCTTAAGTCTGGGTGGAAACTCTACCTGTCAGGATAGGAAGATACCTTTGCTGTATCTCTGTATCTCCAGAACCAGAAAAGAAGCTTTAAAATCCTTACCAAACTGACTTGAACTTTTGTGTAATCTAGTGAAAAGTTTCTATTTGAGGGAAGTTTTAAGAAGGTCCCAATTGTATTTAAGTTTCTTTTCTTTATTCTAATTTTTAGCCTACATGTCTACTTTTCTTCCTACATCCCTTTTTCCAGGTCTTCTTCTGGGACTAGGTGAGCTTTCTACAAACGTATTCTAAGATTATAACTTTATTCGAGTTTTCTGAGTTGCGGAAGAAACAAAAACCCAGGATGGGGACATAAAAGAAAATAAGAAAATGACACCCTTCAGATTTTTTTCCAGAAATCGTGAATAATAATATCACACTGTTTTCAGGAAGAGAATGAGTGAGTGTGTGAGTATGTCAGATTATTCTTTGGGGAAAAACACTGTGTGACAGGGAAGAGGAGACTTAATAAAGGGAAAAAAAAGGGAAGACTGAATAGCATGTACCAAGGGAATTCTCCTTTTGTCTCCATCAAGACACCCCTCCTTCTTGATGTTCTTTGTATACCGTGTCTAGCACAAGGCTCCAATCCTGATATGAATGACTGTAATAAATTTATAAAGCCATGTTATCCTGTACTTCCTCGCATGGATACCAACTTTTTTCCCCCTTAGTGCTCATATAGGCTACAGTCCTATATTTATCCCAGTATATTAAAATATAGCAGCTACGAGAACTGTCAAAAACAATTCCTGTTTCCTTGCACTGGAGAAGTTCAGCATGTGTTATGGCTTTATGGTTAACTTTCATTAAGACCTAAAAAATGATACATACAACACCACTGGGAGATAATGAACTAAATGCTATCCTAACTTTAGAGACTTAAAAAATGAGATGTCAGGTGTGGGGAAGTACACTTGTAATTGCCTTTAGTGAGAGAGACAGCTGGAGCTGATCACTGCTGGTTCTCCACAAACAGCCTGAATGAAAAGATAACCCTCTGGCTCTCCTGAATTCTCCTAAAGGGTCAAATTTCACTTCAGCTGGTGTAAAAAATTGCCCACTGATTTACTCTACTTACTAACTTCTTTGTAGTTCAACTTTTCTTAACCACTCTGCAGCTAAAATAAAACCCACAAGCACCCTTAGAGTGCCACCTTTGGAAAATTAATTCCAACAGATACTCCAGGTTTCTGGGCTAGCTATATACATGCATATACATACATGCTATATGCATACCAAATCAATCTGAGATTACATTAATAAGAAAGATCTAAAAACAGTGGGATGGAAGGGGATTAGACTACTCAAATCCTATTGATAAACGCATGCCCAAATCTCCATACAGTCTTTTGTCAACATACACCTTTCCCATTAATATAATTTTACTGCAGTAATTATATTTTTTTCTCTTCTTCAGAGGACAAGTTATTCTATTTCTAAAAGAAAACAATGTGCACAGTCAAATTCATTCACAAGGAGAAGTTAGAATAAACAGCTAAACTTAACTGCAACAATGACCTTCCACAAAAATATTTTAAAGAGGTAATATGAGATTGCAGCCAGAAAGTGACAAGTGTCAGTTTTCATTAAAATCTTTAAGTATGTTCATCTAATTGACAACCTTTCTGAGATGTTGCGAAGTTCTGCTGCTTTTCTACCTTTTTTTTTTGGGTCTGTGTGCTTACCATGGTAAATGGACCCCATTGCCTGAGCAATAACGTTCTCACATCAGCAATGGAGAAGCTCAGCCTCTACCCGCCACCTCATCTCCTACCAGGATTAGAAACATCTTCTAGATTGATGAAGGCTATTTCATTTAGACTCACCAACTTTGGGACTCCCTCTTTTTTCTTGCTTGTCTGAAGTTTGGACCTGTATATTTTCAGTGTTTTATTTTGCTTAACTACAATCTTAGGCTTATCCTAGATTTGCCAGGATTATTTTTCTGTCTCCTGTCTGAAGAGAACAATTTGTTATTAACTCCGAAGTATACTAGAGTACAGCACCAGCCTATGGACTCCACACCATGTAGGAAAAAGGAAAGTGTCTTTTGAGCCCCATGTTGGTGAGCTCTATTAATTCGTTGTCCCTATAAGGGTCAGTTTTCACATACAAAAAATTCCTCAAAGGAAGATACGCAGGCTGGAGATTACAGATCTTTTGATGCAGGCTGAGAAATTGTGCAGAAATCACACTTTTGGCTTTTGAAATTTTGGCACTTCCTCTGTTTAAGAAGAATAAATTACTTTCCCCCTTCATGTTGCCACCCCTTGATACTGCCTTACATCAGCCCCCGAGAGAATCCAGGGGCACCTGTCAAAGACAGAAATGACAGCTATCCATCTGCCTCTTTCTCAGTGTGCTATTTACTTCAAGTAGATTTTTTGGCATGGTGGTAATAGATTTTTATCATTTAATTGAATCAGTCACTGTCTATTTCTGTTTGCACTGCCAGTAGGATCAGCAAACACTTCCCAAAACCCAGGATCCTTCTAGAAACTAAATGAAGCACAGGAGCACAGTATTCCCTCTCTTACACTGCACAGGTGACTGCAAAGCAGGGCTACTCACATGCATTCTGCTCGTTTTCCATACTGAACGGTAATCTCCAAATGCCTAACATATTTGGAAAAGTTTCATATCCTTGAATCTCTTTTGTTCAGGCAAGTAATTTTTGGATCATTCTCCAAATGAGAGGACATTAATTTTTATAACAACTAGTTGGGTCCCTAGTTCTGGCACCCATTGTAGCACAAGTACTTGTTGATAACTAGTAATTGATTGAGTATCTTTTGTTGTTTTAAACCAGAGTGCCAAGTTTTTGCAACCACAGAATCGAGCAGGCTAGTGAAGACAGTGAGGCAGCTATCCTGTCTATCCTATCCAACAGTAATCCTGGGGCAGCAATCTTAATGTTACTTTAGAAGGACTAAGCACATTTTTTGTTTCAGAATGGGTACGTGCTCATAGTCTACACTCTGCCATCAGAAAGATCAAAGCCCATACCTGACGTTAGTGGTTTTCAACCAGGGGCTGTTTTTAAGGACAAATACTTAATTGAAAAGAAGGTGGGGGGAAAAAAAGAGAAAAAAAAAAATGTAGAAATAAAGACCCAAAAAAGTCTCTGTCTTCCACATTCATGAGTCAGCAACACACCTCGGGCTGGTCCCTCCTCTGCCTCTCTGACGTTACAGATTCAACCTACTCTTTCTCAGAAAGATGAAGTATCTGATTATGGGTTAGGCTACAGTGGACAAAGATGACCCACATATTCTACAGATTGCTGATAAATTACATTCCCATTTATTTCACCTCTGTATAAATAACAATGTTTTCTCCAAATATTTTACTGAAGTGGCTTCAGTCTGTCACATCTAAGGCTTCAGTTGTCACCCTTTCCCTTTTACTGAGAATAAGTGATCTCTTTTCTTTATCTGTAGGTAGGTATATTACCTATATAGTTGTCTGGTCTTTTTGGTTTTCCTCTCACATCTCATCCTCTCCTTCTAAGTTTTTCCTTACAGCCCTGACAAAGAATAGAAATGCTACAACCTTTCCCTTACTTTAACAGAGAACATTAAGTAATCTTATTAAATTGCATTTTCCTCTGCAGTATCAGAGATTTCTATCTACCTTTCAGAAAGCAAGAAAAGGAAATTTGGTTTGCAATTCAAAAAACAGCCTAAAGAAAGCTTCGAATCTTTTCCCCATTTTGCTATCAGCCACAAAACTACCCCATTAAAATCAGCTTCCAGATGAACTGATGTTTTCTTAACATATGTTCCTCAGAGCTGTGCCAGCTGAAGTGCTTTCTAGAGCCAATCACTGTATTAACTGAGGTAAGCAATGAAAACATAAACACCTAAGTTACAGCAGCTTCTGAGATATTTAAAGCTGACTTCCAAGTTATGTTAAACTACTGAAATCGTGTCTCCTGTTCTTTCATATTTAAAGTAAGGAAAGTGTTACTGGTGGTTTTTGTTTTCTTGTCACGGCTTGTGGCTCATAGGAATAACAGAGACACCAAATGTAGCTTTGGTTTCTGTTTCTAAGCTCAGAATGGCCTTTGCAGTGTTTATGACAAGACCCAACATGCTATATGAAGTATTTGAATTTTTATCAGCATTTTCTTTGGTCCAAACTAGTTTTGCCATTAGTCATTTTAAGTTAAATAGGCATTAACAAAAATATTGCAATATTTCCCAGCATTAAAAAACTCAGCAGGCTTACTAAGGACCACTTTCTTCTCCAACATTCAATTTTGTTTATGGGACTTAATATGCTGTTGAAAGATGTTCCAGACTTGTCTCATAATTCCATCTAATGGATCAGGTACTGACCAATTTTTAGGCATCTGGGCCCGAGGGTGGGAATAATATTATAAAACAAAAAAAAGAAATCCCTAGATTCCTATGTCATGCATCTCAGAAAAGAGATGGAGGAGAGCTACCTAATTCTGCTGAGAGGGACAAAATAAAAACAATCCTTTACCAGGCTACCTTGAAATGCATAGAAAGGTAAGCAGCACATCTCCAACCAGCAAGCATATTTCAACCAGTGAGGTGGTCAAAAACCACCATCTCCATAGCTTTGAGGAACTGTCGGTACAGAAAGCCCAAGAACAAATGCAGAGTAAGGACACAGTGACAGATTGGCTTCCCCTGGAGAGCCCTGTACCACTATTTTAGCTTATAGAGAGATGCCAATCTCATAGGCGACAGCACCAAGGAAGCTGGAAGAAAATGGAATTGCTCATTCCTGTCAGGATATATATGCAACTGGGGTTTTAGGCAGTCTTGGAGTAAAAGCTTCAATTCTGCTTAAACCCTCATCTTTTTCTGGTGAAGAACTGACCCTCAGGTTAGCAGTATGGAAATTTATATAAACTGGAGGTTTTGCCCTACTGACTCTTTTTGTGTTAGCATTTCACTGTGTCACCAGTTCCTAGATGACTAGCCCAAAGGCAGGCTGTATTTTTACATAAAGCATAAGTTGATTAAAAGAACGAGATCACTTCATGATCATTTTGTACACACAAAATACTTGTCTTAAAAAAGCACAAAATCCCTCTTTTTTCACATTTGTTTTAAATAGAGGCATTGTCCACGCCTTTTCAAGAACGCAAGAAAGTCCTACAAATCCAAAGAACTTTTCTTCTATACCCTATTAAAGGTGAATGATTGCATTACAAGGTGTAGCCCTCTATCTTGTAGCTAATTATTTAAATCCTTATTTACTATGATCTCTGAGATGCCGTGTCATTTTGAACTACAAGAATGAGTAATTAACTTGATGAGAGAAGCAAATGGGCACAAACTACTTTCTCCTAGTCTGTTTTCCTGTTGGGTTTTGTGTTTTGTTGGTTTTTTTGGGTGGTTTTGGATTTTTTGGTTGTTTTTTTTTTTTTACAGCTACAGTTCCTAAAGAATATGGTTTTAAATTAGGGTCATTGACAGCAAAAGCAGAGCACATTTTATAACTCCCAGAGCTACAAGAAACAGCTGTATATAAGCATAAACGCAGACAGTTTCCTCCCTAAAGTGCTCCAGGACACTGTTGGCCCAGTTCTCAGTTGTATTACAGCCCCTGTTGTGCCATTTCTCTTGTGCAAAGAGGCTATAAATCCATCTTCTGCAGAAATCCCTTCAGCAACGGGTCAAATGCTGAACAGCGCAAAGTCAACATAGCTGTTCATCGCCCTGTCTTCAGTGGGCCAGAGCCTTAGGAGATGCATGGTTCTGCTGCAATGTCACTCGTCTGCTCTCTCCGGAATAGCTCATCTGCATGCCAAGAAACTGGGTTACTGCAGTCTTCGAGGTAGTCTAACTTTTATGAGTAGAAAAAGCCTGGTCTAAGAGATACAACTTTTTTTTTTTTTTAATTCACGTTATCTTCTCACAGGGAACTGTCCCTGTGCCAGAAACTCTTCTGGCACACAAGCTTGGCACAGTGGTTTCTTACACTAGGCCACTGTAGTCATTTGTTGCTAATTATAAGGGAAAGGTGGTATTTTTCCTCCCCCCTAGTAGATTACATATTCCATAATCATATGTTCAACCTAGATTAAAAAAAAAAAAATAACCTTCCAGGCACATTACTTCTCTTAGACCGCACAGAAGTAACTCCACAAATATTCACTGTCATTTCATAGATTACATGGGGCAGGAAGTGAGTTTGAACCGTTCTTGCTTTTGGATCGACACTGTTGTTGAAGCAATTGTGGCAACTTTTCAGGGAGTATACAGATGGCCTGGTGATTAGTGAAATGGTAGGGCCTCAACAGCAGAGCTAATTGAAGAATAGGGATTTTAGTAAAGAATGTTGACTACATAAAATATGCTTTATAATTTTCCCATAAATTTTCCAAGAAGGGTGTCTGAAAACTGCAATATTTTATCTGAAAAATGGATGATGTTAGCCTTTTCCATTTTTAATTCGTAGAAAAAAATTTGGAAAGGACATCCTGGTTATGAGGAAAAAAATACCTATATAGAAAACCCAATTTTCCAGTACAAGGCCGTTCCAGTAGAAAATTTCTGAGGAGACTTCTTCAGCTCAGTTGCAAGTTCTTCCTCAGATTTTCTTAATGTCTCTGGTCAAGTCATTTCATTTGTCTGTCTCAGCAACATATTTGAAAGTGGATAAGATAATGGTTTTTCATCCACCTTTCTTTGAGTCTTGGCTATGTAGACAACAAGGTCTTTTGGATGGGCATTCTCTTGTTATTTTCTGTAGGACATTGCATTGCACGGTAGATTATCACCTATCATTCAGAGCTTCTAGAGACTGTCCTAATACCAATAATAAGTTAAAGTAATTCATATTAACTGAACATTTTTCCCCAGGTTTACTTGTGATTTTCCGAAACTATAAGTACGTGATCATGGAAGCACAGCCTTATGAGGATTAGTTGCTCGCTCTTTAAATTGAATCAGTCTGTTTCCATAGTATCCTTGAACATGTCCTGATACTTGTATATGAAAATTTACAAAGTGAATAAGTGAATAAATTGTATTGCAAAGTGTATAAAACTCAATAACTTGAAATTTTAAACAACAGTTCACCTCTAGGGATAAAAGTAATAATTCAGTTTTTCAGTTACATCACAGAGTTTTTGTGCCTTATGTAAAAACATATTTGTTCAGCTTGCTTGCTGCCAGATGAATTCCAAGATGATAGTTTATCATGGCTGACTGAACATAGGAGACCTGCGCATATGCTTAAAAGGCAACCCTTCTGATGGTATCTTTACTTCTTATAAAGGTTAATCATATTTTAATGTAACTTATCATTATGAAACAGGACACATTATTTGTTCTACATCTGTGAAATCATCATGGCTACCAATGTGGCCCATGAAATAAGCTTCTCCTGTGAGAGTCAGACTTCTGGCAAAGGTACCGTCCTTTTTATCATATTGCAGTTCAAGAACTGCAGCTCTCAGTCTAAACTGTGGTTTTGCTTCTCTAGGTGAAAAGGGAAGGATCACTGTGAATGGCACAGCAGCAGCAATGCACTCTGCATATTTTGTACATGCCCTAAAGCAATCTAGGATTGCTTAAAGGGACTTCAAGTACCAGGCTGGACTTGAAGCAAAACCAATGCAAACCATAATGCAAACCAAAACCTTTTCTCTTTAAATATCATATCAACAGAGTTATTCAAAATCTTTCCTTTCTCACCAGCACATTCTAGTACTGAGAGCCTCAGTAAAATGAGGTTGGCATGGGGACCTCCTTGTTAACGTGGTGGGTGACTCCTGGAGTTGAAGCTCTTCACTCTCGTCCAGAACGACATATGCCTGAACGTACAGCTGCAACAGTCATTCGGTGAGGGAACATATTTTACTCTGATGAGTGCTAAAGGGGCTGCAGGAAGGACATTGGATTGTCATGTCAGATACCCACAGAATACAGGACAAAGAAAGAATCTCACTCAGGCATTATCAGTTCTCACTGAAGGAGGGCTGCCAATGGTCTCTCACTCTTTCATCCCAGCTGCAATGTCCAGAGTGTGAGAAATAAAGTAGATGCCTTTGAATCCTGCATACCTGGAGCGGCACATCAACTGTTTGTGTAGGAAATAGGGAACACAATGTAACGGATGTTTGATTCAGATGAAAAGCTGAAAAGTGTTTCTTAAGCATAAAAGAAAGAGTATGCTTCGTTTCACTGAGAGCTGGGCACAGTAGAGGATAAACAAAGAAGTCCGAGTCCAGGGGACTTCAGTGGTGGGATAACATAATGCATACATCGCCCAACTGTACACATGCAGAATCAGCAGCAGAACCCGTGGCCTTGTGCTCCGCAAACGCAGACAGTTAATAAAGCAGTGACACCTGCTCCTCCCGCAGAGGGAACCAGCACAAGCAAGTGGCCTTGTGCACTTTCCCCTCTGGAGAACAATGTATCAGGAGTCAGTATATGAGAGAGGTTCGTCTCCCAGGCTTGCTGTCTATACTTCTGGAGGTGACTGTCAGTTCAGAGCAGCAGTGGGGCAGGATCACTGTATGGAGTGCCTGGAAAGCCCAGAATAAAGACAGACACAGGGACGTTTCTGTGCCTGGTTTTTAAAAGGCCGTTAGTCTAAAGCTCCTGGCTTAGAATGCCAGAAGCACTAGCAACTGTTGGCACAAAGCACTGCAAACACAAATCATATAGTGGGGATAATGTTGCTGTAGTCATGATGGTCTGACAACATTAGTGATGGAAGGTTTGTAAGTAAAGGCAAGTCTGGCATTATAGAGGTTTATAAATGCCTATAGTGTCAGCAAACTGCAGTAAGAAGCAATGAGACGGGTCTACAGAGCACCCGGAAAGCTTTTCCTCTGCCAGAATTTCTCTGGGGGTGTGAGCCCATTGCATGCTGCAGTGGGGAAGCAGCGGACATTGCAGGCAGGGTGGTTTAGTCACTAACGTGAGCTGAGCAGACTGGACAGGCGATGCTCTGCTCCCCTCTCTCTCCTGCCTCAGTAGCTGCAGCACGGTCCCTACACCCCTCAACTTTCCTTGTACGCAAGCCAAGCAGGTTTGTCAAACGACAGCTTCTCTGTGTCATCATTGTGATTTCTTTCAGCCCGGTTTTAAAAATAGTTTCTGAGCAATTATGTGTCACATAAGAATAAACCTGCATGCTGGTACATCTTTCCTGTCACCACAAAATAATAGCACTACAGTTTCTACACTTCAGTCTTTTTTTTTTTTCCTGCAAATATCAACAACTTCTGCAGCAAAAGGACACAGTATGATCAGGAAATCATCAGCCTGAAATAAGTATAAAACTTGCAAAAATTATGCACTCTGTGGAGAAACCTGATGCTTTTTTTAGCATCCAAGCACACACAGTGCAAGACCAAATCCATCTATAAAATAAGTCAACAAAAGTCTTTTCATATCACCAGGGCTTTTCCCTTGAAACAAGATGTTTTGCATTTCTGATGATCTGACATAGCTGGAGCTACTTTTGGAGCTGCTTTGTTTCACAGTGTTCACAGAAGCTTTGCTGAGCCTGGTTCCAGGCATTTGCACCGGTAAGGTGAGCCCCTGAGATGTTCTGCCTTTCCTGTGTTTTAGCCAACTACTTAATACTTGAAAGCTGAGAATTACCATTTGCATAGAAGTGAGCGTCCCATGCACGCTATGTGGTCACACCGCATAAGGATAGAGAAAAGTTGACTCATGTTCTTCTTCATCCATTGAAATGTTAAGAAAAAAGCTGTTGGTTTTCCTGTGATTTCTTGAGGTAATTGTTTTCCAAATCAGGAGCCATACCTGTTCCTCAGGCATTCAAATAATATTGTGCTTTTCTTCTCCCAGAAAAGTGGTTTGCCATTGTCTGCAGCTACCTTGGACTGTTCCAGATCTTGCTTAAAATGGTTTTTCTTTTGAAACGGGAAGGCCTCCATTTGCAATTAGGTTTGATACCCCAGCTTCATGGTTCAAAAAATATTTGAGCTGTCTACTGGTGGAAGTTCATGGTCACCCAAGGAACTGTAGCATCATTACCACTCTGTGGGGACCAATGGATTTGTTCCAATAAAGGAAAACTTTGGTAAAGAAAGCTGTCAAAGGACTCCAGCCCTGGATCTCAACTTTGCCATGGCAGCAAGTAATTTCCCAAAGTATTTCACAGTATCCCACAAAGCCATATTTTAAGTTAATTTCTGTGTGTTACTGATACATCTACTTTCATGGGCAGTGAGTGCGAACATGAACTGTCTACAGATATACCTGAGAAGAAAGTTGACAGAATTTCTGGCAGGTACTTTTGTATGGGTCACCATAATGAAAACCTCAGCTCAGCTCTGAGTGAAGTCAAAAGGGAGGGACTTGAGATGAGCCCCGAATGACAGAGGGACAACAGCCAAACAGGGGCGGCAAAACAAAACTTAGTGGCAGTGAAACAGGTATCATCCATATAAAGGGGATTTGACAGGAGTTACAGCATACTGATTTAACATTAGCAGGATTTTCTCCTGACTTCCTTTAGAATGATAACTCCAATAACATTGCTAGATGAGCAGGGGTAATAAAGAAAAACACCAAGGAAAAACCCTTCTGGGGTTTAAGCTCAACAGCTTCTTTTTTTGTAACTCAATTATTATATGTCTAGTTTTTCAAAGCCTTAGAACACTAAAAATAATAAAATCACTTTCATTTATAAATTAAATAAATAGACAAAGTTACTGCAGCCTGTGTGATCGCAGTCTGTGATCTTACTATTGCTGAGTGTCTGTTGCTTGAACGAGTGGATGGTGGTGTTTTTAAAGGCAACAAGACCAATAATATATGCAGAGTAGTTCAAGACAGCATGGAATTATAAACGTTTCCTGCAGAGCACATTAGATCTGCAGGTTCATAAGGGCCTTTTAGATTCCATATTTTAATCACTGGTCTTGAAGCAGCCTGAAAAAAATCCCACATGTCCAAGGTCAAGAGTACAATGTTTTTTCTTGAACAGGAGGGATGAATTTGTGACCTTGCCCTTCTCAAGACAAAGCTATTGTTTGTACTTGTGCATTGATGTCGGTCATAGGCCTGACACCAGAAGACAGATCCCAGGTAGAGAGATGCATCAGTAGATTTATAAGGCCAGATACTCAGCTGGTATAGATCAGTGACCTTCCATTGACTTCACCTGTCACCAAGTGGCATGAGAAGAGCTGCTCTCACCAGTTGCCTGGCCTCAAGCTACTATTTTGTAAACTTAAGCTGCCACCAAGGAATCATTTCTAGAACAACAGGTGATTGCTAATTGATTTCTCAAATGCTGATGAAGCAAAAGAAAAAAGGAAGAAAACAAAATTCTAACTGTCCCGAGCAGTCAGAATGGAAACAATCCTCCCCATCTCTGCAACACCTGGAAGAGCTGATTATAACTGTAGATCCCAATTACAGTGACAATAACACAGCAACATGGATAGTTCTTTAAAAATAAAGCAAGATGAAGTAGTGCTATTGATCACTATTATTAGCATAGTGGGTCAGCATAATTTAAACCTTTCCATTAAGGCACAAAGATGGGTTTTCAAGATAGGGCATCGGTGCAATTATTGAGCTGAGTAGGAGGTAGAAATGTAATTATGTAAACTAACTAAATTAAGAGGATTGCACAGTTCATTAGAGTCCATTTCTTTGGTCAGCATTTTGGATCACCAGCTGCTATAGAATTTCATTTCCATTAAAAAGCATTAATTGCATCGCTTCTGTGAAAGCAGAGCAGTTGTGCCAGTGTGAGCAGCTCCATCCTTGCTATTCTAATGCAGGTGTGGAAATAGCCTTCTGCTCCCCGCCAGCGCTCAGGACAGCCAGCCCCTAATCCCTCACCGAGCCTTCAAGGGGACAAGATACTCCTGCCAAGTATGCCTACAATGGTTGGTAGGAACTTGTATAGTTGATATTGTTAAGGATTTAAGGTGATTTATTCAGGAAATATGACTGAAGAGAGCATCCCACTTTGCTGAATAATTTCTAAACACAGAGATAGGCCCTTCCCAAAGGACTATCTCTTTGGCCAGAAAGAAGAGAGGAGGGAGGCTTCGTCACCTGTGTTTCACATACGGAGCTGAGACAGAGCACTTGTTTCAGGCTGGGACTTTCAAACGAGCCTGAGAGAGCTGGGTATGCTATTACAAGTTAATTGTGGTCAGACATCAGTTACCTGTTTTCCAGAGACTGAAACATCCAGTCAAAACTACTTCCCTGGAGTAAAGCTGAGAAATATGATCTTTATCACATACCCGTGCCATTGCCACTGTCTCTTGGTCCACTTTCTCACTGAAGGAATAAACAAGTCCCTGCTGCCAGATAAAGACTCCAGGAGGGACTTGGAAATCTATGGGCCAATCTATGTACAGCCAGAGACTTCATTTCACACATTTCTTGTCTCTGGCTTTATCATCTTTTGTGTTGCTTTGGGGTAATATTAAGGTAAATATTGCTCTGTGATCTGCCAAATGAATGCAACCACAACTTTCGCCTTCAGCAATAGAAAAGTTTCCCACCTGTAAGAGGCCAATCTCAGGAGAAAATAATCTTCATTCAAAACTGGAGGCTTTGTTACTTGTTAGTTATACATGACTCTCCCTTCCTCATAGGGAGACCTCTTCATCATCAACAATTTTTCTACAGACACTGCTGGCCGACTGGAGCCCACACCAATCAGTCACCAGCTGCCCTTCTGCCTCCGGACAGGGTGTTCGGTCTACAACAGGCAAATCCCACCCTGCTCACATCCCTGCCAGACTGTTTCCTGGGGTTTTGTTGAGTTTAGGTTTTTTTACTGTTTGGAGGCTTTCCCTAAAGATAGGTTGTGCTTTTATTGTAATGCTCTAATATGTTTTGCCTCACAGACTGGTCACTCAAGCTCTTTACATATGAGGGTTAATGCTGAAGAACTTAATAAAGACAAATCTCTTGTAAGTGTAAAGAGTGTAAATGGATATAGTACAATCAAGAGTGTGACCATGCTGGCTTTATTTGCTGAACAGTAGGTAAAAAAAAAACTAGTTCTCCCCTTCTCCAAGGAAACCACTAGATACAGACACAGGTGTTTGCAGGGAGAGAAATGGTTCCTCACTCAGCAGCTTGTTTACAGAATATTTTTCTATATGCGGGGGAAAAAAGAGGATTTGGATATCCATGTAAAAAGATGGATGCTTGTGCTCTGTGAGGCTGGCATGGAAGCGTATTTGATTTTTGTAGCTAATAGCTTCTGAATAGGCTTTACCTGCAGTAAGCATCAGACTCTGTACTTGTTCTTTATAAATGAGCATCCTGCAGGTGACTAAGCAAAAGGAACTTATGGAAACCTCCTCTTACAGCATGTAAATCAATGCTGCAACATTTACTTTTCCCCTGCTGACTGTATTAATGTGTTGCTTGCACAGATAAATTAGAGAGCAACACATGCAGCAGCCCTTGGTGCCCCCACCTGCACATGCCCAGCTTTGGCGCAGGGAGGGCTGCTTTGCGCACAGCGGAGTTTACTGTGATAACTCATTTGCAATACACGAGGATGTGACTGCACAGAAACCATCATGGTGCAGTCTACAGCACCAGGGCCAACACTGTACCTATGGTCTGCACTTCAGTACACCGAGGAAGTTCATAAGGTCCTGATAGACAGAGCACCGCTGTCCCAGGCTCAGCGGGTAGTACAGGTCTGCCACTTTTACTCACACCAAATACCTCGACTCTATAATCCGACATATTTATTCTCACAGAATTTCTTAAGCTTTCACAGCAAGTGAGCTGGACTGCATTTTTATTTTCCAAAGTAGAAGCTAAGTATGGCTAGAGAATGGCAGCAGGAGGGGCGAGCTGCTGTCTCTCAAAAAGGCAAAAACCTGCCACTCACCCTCTCGTCTCTGTGCCGGGCAGAGGCTCGTGGGCTCCAGGCCCAGAGCAGCAAAGGAGGAGCGCGCATTAAGCTGCTGTTCAAAGAGCCACAGCACCACAGAGCAGCAAAGCCAGATTTAGGAGCCAGGAGCCGTGTGCTGTCTTCTGCACCTGAAGCATAAGGTACCTCACCCTGGAGCAGCAACAAAGTGACAGAATCTGGCTATAAGTGCAACAACTTCTGTAAGTGCAACACAGAAAGGACCAGATTAAGAGAGATTTTGTGAAAGAACAGACTTAAGGAGCTTTCTCTAAGACTGTTTGAGAGAGTACATTAATTTTTTTCACACCGAGTTTCACAACTGCCAGGTCACCTTTAACAAAAGTCAAATCTGGCCTCTCATATTTATTATTAACATCTATAATATGATGCTCATAATAGACTATCCATTATGTTTTTTCTGGCTCTTTTAAGACAAAAGAACACAAGTTACCATACCTCCTAATTTTGGCCTGAGAATAGCCACAAGAGCCGCTTGCATATAAACAACTTTACTTCTGCCATAGGAACTCTACAGCCTCTCTTCTTGTTTTTCTGACCCCATGATAAAAATTCCCTGGGAAAGTGTACATCACCTTAAGTTTTAAAAAATAATTCTGTAATTACTTATCCTTTTATTACTAATACAATCATTCAAAAAGTATTCAATTCTTGTGCTTTTTCTATACAAGTAATTATTTCTCCAGTTTGTCTGCCTAGAATATATTATTTTTTCAGTGGTATTGTTCCTCTTCATTTAGCTCTTCATGTAAAGCTTCCCAAATGACTGATGTTAATGCAGCTGTCAAAAGGTTTGAAAATATTTGACTTCCCTTTTCCTTTGCACTAGCCCAGATCCATAGTTTTATACATTCTGGATCTATATCCTCATCTCAAATAATACAATGCATAACATTTTACTAGGTTAATCAATACATGCCTCACCTCTAGCAGTAGAAATCTACAGTACAGTTAATTAATCCATTTTTTGAGACTAGAATTAAACAAATTATTTATGCAGATTGTGGCCATTTCTTGGCAGCTTTCCCTGTTTTAGAATCAAGAAGAGAAAGCATGTTGGCCTAGCAGAAGTGTTATTGATATTTTATTTAAACCTTGATATTGCAAGTATGTTTGGTATATCTAATTTTAATGAAGGGGAGAAGGTGCTTCCAGAATTTTAAGTTCACAAAAAGATCAGTCTTGACTACTCCCATACATGTATAGACTTGTAATAACTAGATATTCCTTCCTTTCACCCCAAAACATCATAACTAGATTCTCAGAACCAGCTAACCACACTTCACTGTTCTTACCTGCATCCTGACTTTGACTAATACAAATTTTATGGCACACTTTTGCCTCAATTCCCCACACTGCTTGATTTATAAAACAACTTATCAATATTTTTCTTCATAACCTGAAGTTGTTCAAAGCAATCAGATCACAAGTAAATGCCAATGCAGTGATCTTAATTGGACCAGCATTACTCTGTTCCTATCTTTATACTAGTTTAGAAATAAAGAAAATGAATATGAAGGTAAGAAAGAAGAAAAGCATATATTCTCCCTGTTTGAAATAAATCCAGATTATTTTTTTATTTCAAGGAACAAGTTCACATAACTTTCCCATCAGATTAATAGTAAGCATTTCAAGGCCCTTTGCTTCTATGCCTACACAAGTTTGGAAATAGAATCAAAGGTCTTTGTATGATCGTCCTTTCTCGCCTTCATATTTACCAAATGAGAAACTTTAAATTTCCTGATCATCCTGGTGCTTTGATAACACGTCTTCATCTCATGTCAAGAAGACAAACTTTTGCAAATCTGGCTATAAAAATAATTGAAAAAATATCATAAAGTTCAACTTCATATTAGTGGGTGTTTAGTTTCCAATACCATGTAGTTTCTCTACAGGTAATTAAAATATATTTTTATTTTATTTTATTTTTTACAGAAGTTGCTCTTTTATTAGCCATTAAATATATTAATCAACAAGTCACCATGCAGATCACCTAAAGAATGTCTATGAAACAAAACAAGTTGAGCTCTGGGAAATATGTTTTTGTCATTTCCTTCATAAACTTCACTTTTCAGATATTCTGTCAAAAAAGAAACAATGTGTATTTGCTGTTCCTTCAAAGGTATAAAGCTTTTAAAATTTGTTTTTCTCTTCTCATTTCTGTTGGTAAAATCAATATAATTCACGCTTGGAATTTCCTTTGCATCAGCCAAGCTCTGTCTTTCCTCTTTTTGTGTTTCTAATTGCAACTTTTTGATCAGGCCTCCATTAATGGGGTCCCTAAGAAACATAGTGAAGATATCAATGGACAGAGAGATAATCCTTGTTCAGATATTCACATGCATCATGTCCCACGTTTTCATGTTCTTCACTTGTTGTTATACAATCACCTCTGTGTTAATACTTTTTGCTCCAAATACGTCTTCAAGGCTCAGCCTATCAGATTCCCCAATTCATCACTATTATGCAGAAGACTGGTTTGGACATCACTTCCAAAATTTGCCTTGATTAGCTTTATTTGTTGTCTTTCCTCACTGATTTGTTTGGTGGTCTCATGTAGAAGTTGAGAATTGATCAAGTTGTTAATATTCCTTTGATTGTGATATTCCCTAACCAGTTGCAGAGCAGGCTTCTAACTCTGATGACCAGTAACTTATGTGTGTTCCTCTACCTGAATTTATCGTACCCAGCAAACTCAGACACTTTCACTTTTTATGGACCACCTCTTTGTTGCAGAAGTTCAATTTTGTTTTAAAACAGTCTCATATTTTTTTCATATAATTCATTCATTCTTGTTGTCTTCCTTGGGAATAAAATACAATTCTATGTCTATTTTAATTGGTTCACCACACATAAAGAGTATTAAAGAAAACATTTTTGTATAATATATAATCGTAATCTATCAAGAGACCAGAGCTGAGATGTTCACTGTGTTGTGCCTGCTGGACAGAATGCACTTGTATCTAGAAGTGTCATGATTAAAAAAGCAAGACTGGACAGATATTATTCATTATTAATCTCCAACTGCTCTGAAATCCTTTTCAACATCATCAAGCCAAAGGAAGGTATTATCACCAAACAATTCAGGCATCACTTTTGAAAACATCTCTTTTCTGTACCATCAGGACTTGATTGGAAATGTCAAATTGTACAGTTCTGCAGAATCTATATAAATATACAATAGCACAATCCATAGTTCTATCACACTTATGTTGGAGGGATGCCAACCAGCCTTGGCACTAAGCAATAAATTAATAATATGTTCCATCGGTAAGTGTCACTTTGAAGTGTTGCTGAGTGGCTGGCAGCACTTGAGTGGGAAGTAAACATATCAGTTAAGTAAAATTAACTGTCAGGGCTGGACCCACCACTCAGAACAGAAGCATGTCCAGGTAGAACCACAAGATAGCGTACGTGCATGAGGCAGGTACTTTGGCGTTATGATCGTAAGATAGTTTATGGCTAGTCTTACGGTTTTATCTGCCCACGTTTCCTCTACAGGGATGGAGAGGAAAGAATTCTGGATGAGGAACCCAACAGAAGTGTGTTGAACCAGTCCTTGGTCTTCACTGGTAGAGACATCCATACCAAGCGGGCTGCTTGCTTTCAGAGTACTCTGTGGGTGGGTGTGGAACATGCAGTGCGTCATTATTCCTAGTGCTGCATTACTGGCTTTCTTCAAAGCAATGTAGATGAGTTGTAGCACATGGAAGCTGCACGGTGAACATACTTGCTGCATTTGTTACACCATGGATTCATATCAGAATGAAGCGGAATGGTGCATCAGACCGGCCACACAACCTGCTGCCTGCCACAGGCTCATGTAAAACGCTCCCAGTGTGCTTCACATAGTTTCTGTTCTGAATCTCTGACAGCATCAACAAGCTGCAATTCCTCTTCTCAGCTCCCCACTGTAAACATACTAAAATAAAACTTGTGATTTACTTCCAGATAAATGTATCTTTTTGATTGTTATATAAAAAGGTCATGTTTGAAGGCCAAGTTGCAGACTTATATAGCCAAGGCTGGTGCACTCAGAAACAATCAGGACAAGCCACAATCTTTGTATGCCGGACTGACAGAAGCTCTCAGCCCTTACAACTGCTGCTGAAAAGAAGCCCTCGAAACTGCTTTGGAAAGCCAAGGCCATAGCATGCACAGCACATAAACAAACAAATATTAGACCTTGCATTAGCTTAAATTCCCAGGGAAAATGAAACTATGAAATGTAATGCACATTGGTATTGTTCCTTGGTTGTACTATGTTCTACTTACTAAAAACATCTGAATACCTTTAAAATGTTTTAAAAGGTAAAATGATGTTGTGATGCATGCGAGAACAAGACAAAGTATCAATTTCAATAATGCAAAATAAAGCCAAAGCCTTCAACTAGAATCTTGAACTAAATTAAACTGGATTCGAGGTTCAAAATTCAGCTACTGATGCTTTTCTACTTTCCTTCTTTCTCCTCCTTCTTTCTCCAACTTTTGCTATCTGTATTTTGAATGTGCTATTTACCACAAACTGCAGTAGAATGACTTCCTTATTGTGCTGTTACAACCATTTAGGATGAGGAAGGAACAGTCATACAACATAAAAACAAGTGGCTGCCGAAGGGCAGAGAAAAGACCCCTCAAGTCTGTTGTCCTGTCTTCAGTAGTAGGTTATAAGAGGTACTAAGGGAAGAAGCTAAGAAACTAAGATTTACAATGAGTTATACACATTCAAAGAAACAATAACCAAACTGTAGAATATTTTGGCCAAAACTTTCATTTATGTTTCAGAATTGATTATGTGTACATCAGAAAAAAGCCCCCAAGAACTGTTTATCTCATACCAGTGGGATGTGGTATCCATCCACATCAGGGACTCTGCAAGACCCTGTTGCTAATCTTGTGGAAAGTCATCTGTTGCATATGCACAGTGTGAGGTTCTCAAACACGAACTTTGTAACATCTGAGACAAATTTTTTTCAAGTAAGTCAAAGCCACTTTTCCTCTACTGAGGAGCAAGCTCATGGCAAGATAGACGTTCTAAGAGAATCTATTTCTGGGTTATCTGAGTACATACATGGCCCGTGAAGATTTTTTTAAAAGAATGAAAAAACTCCTTAAAAGAAATAAAAAGAGGAATTTTATGCTTTGGATCAATGAAAATTGGACAAACAGAATTCACAAAATGTACCAAAAGGAAAAACTAAAGCAAGACCTTTTATTTGAAGAAAAAGTAGTAGAATTCAGATGAATTACTTCAGAAACTGTTACTGGGCTACTAAACTAATTCGTTTAAAATGAAAGTTCTTACTCAAACTCCAGTAATAGAAAATACTGTAGGATTTCAACTTTTTACTAAAAAGTCTGGGGTTTGGCATAAGCAGCTTAGACTGTACTTTCATTAAACTTATCAGCAATGAAAATTCTCCATTCATCAAAGCTCTGGACTTGCTTAACATGTAAAGGAGCTCAGATCCAAGGGCCACCTTTATATCACAACACTTTCTGCATGTTTTTTCTCAACCTGGTAACTGAAGCTGCACCATCAAATAGTAATAAATATCCAGTCACTTGCTATCCATGCTTAGATATAGCATATTTTTAATGATAAACATAGCTGAAGCAGTACACTGATTAAGAAAATATTATTCAGTTGTAGTGTATTACTGAAAGCCTTTAATTTTTTTTCGTGTAATACTCGGAGTACCTTGAAAATAAAACAAAACAATAGAAAGAAATCCTTATTCCAAATACGGAACAAAACTCTCAACCAGAACCCTTCTAACTCCCTCTCTGGTGCATAATGTTTTCCCCAGTCATTTTGTCAAGACACATCCTCAAAAGTTATTTGGAATTATTTTGAAAGGGCTTAACAGCAGCAAGTCTGTCATAACAAGGACAACATCTGTGCTTCCCCGGCTATCTGGAATCCCAGATCCAGTGTATATATTTTTGTGATTTAGGAGTGAGGACCATGGACTTCAGTTGTGACTTGACAATGAAACACGAAATGATTATCTGAATATTGAATCAGATTTCCAGGGAAGCTGCCTGTCTGAATTAATTGCATTTTTATTAAATGTGACACAACATGCAGAGATAAAAATAGTCAGTGACTACATTTCGTTATTATGGTAAAAAAGCCTGCTTTAATGTAAAGCTTCCAGACTGTCTAAAGGTCCAGGTTGTGTTAACAAAACATACGATCTGTAGTGTTTTTATACTTGGATAAGCTTGCTGGAATGATTGCATGTGGGCAAAGACATACCACTCAGCATAGGTTGTGGTAGCACAGTCTGTCAAAGAACCATTCAGCAAACTAAGGTGTTATTTGGAGTGAATAGAAGCATCATAGTTTGGTCTTAGAGCAGCATGGAAATGGTACAGTAACCTGGCCCATGAGCCAGGCTATGGATGAGGCACGTTGGTGGTGTTTGTGTCACATATTCTATGGTATTTATTCATGAGGGCAGATAGTTATGCACCAATTCTCAGTATTACGTTCATTGAAGGAATTATAGTTCACTGCACCTACCAGATATAAGACAAACGGACAGCTTGTATATATCACAAAACGCAAGATACTTCAATTTCTACAGTCTCAGTAACAAAGTTCTAGTAATCCATGTCAGACAGCTCTCAGCTGGAGACGCAGTTCAGGTGGTTGTTTATTTCCAGCATTATTGCTAGCAGATAGTTTCCAGGCATTATTAAATTCCTGCGCCCTAACTACCATTCCCTATTATTAACACGCATTGACAGCCCACTCACTACCTGTAAATGTACAAGGTATTTGGCACCAATCAAGCTTCATTTTCTGCCTGAGAGTATGGATTTAGTTTGATGGACACTATCAAAAACAAACCACAGAATTGCTTGGGGCCAGATAACACTGATAAGCCAGTGCAAACTGAAATATCATCTAACAGCTGGAGAAGTCAACTGGACGTCATCACGCAGTGCTGCACAGTATAAAAGGATAGAAGCAATTGACTGCATTTCTAGTAAATTACAGCATATTTTCCAGGTTCACAAAGATTTTCCACTCCATTATTAAACAAACAAAAAACATGATTGTGAAAATTGAGGAATATGTCTGTATTATTTCTATGAATATTACAAATACATCTGTTAAGTTAATTATTGATGCATTGATAGTTAATGCAATGGAGCATTAAACTGTGCACTCTTTCCAGGTACCCAGGAATACATATGTCAGTTTGCTTATCTAACCACCAGATCTCAAAGCAGACTCCTTTGACAGTCCCCCTCATGCCCCGCTGGGACCATTCTGCTCCAGTGTGAGGCTGGGGAGAGCTGTCCTATTTTGCAACACAAGGGACCTTCCTGTGCCACTGTGGGAACTGAGGTTTTGAACACTTAAAAGGTGCAGTCATGAGAACTAGAGAGACAGAAATAATGCTTGCAAAGAAGTTTATCATAAGTTAGTCATCAAGGAGCTAGGTCAAATCCAGAGATGAGTTGAGCCTGCCTAAATTCTGAGGAAAACACAAAACTTATAAACTCTGTATTGCATTAACCATTTTCCCTCTTCTTGCTGGAGTCTATATAGTAACCTGTTTCAGAGAATGAGCCCTCTCTTATTCAGTTCCCATATTATTTGCCATCCATGAAGGGAGTCTGTATCAGGGGGCAAAACTGGCTAGTGATGGTGAGGTAGCAAAACTAATTAACAGGAGACAGTCTGATCAGGAAGTATGATCTAAAAACTCAGGGAACTGTCAAGTTCCTTGGCCAAGAGGAGCGCAGGTAATAAACCTTGCACTTAAAAAAATTGGGTTTGTGGGGTTTTTTTTGGAAAGGAGGTACTGAGTGAGAAAAATTAATGTTGGTACTGGGATTACTATGATAATAACAAAGGGAGCAATAGCAAATGGAGCTCTTAAAAGCCTCTTGAGAAAAATCCATTATTCTTTATTTTTAATTTTGTTTGTAGAATACAGAAAAAAAGTGTCCTAACTTTTCAGCCATGGAAAAAGCCCACAACGTTTTACTCAAATTTCCAGTAATGTGAACAATCAGTAAGTGACCAATTTTAATGAGACCTCCAAGAGTCATTAGAAAGCTAACCGTTTCTCAGATGATATCACTTTGTCAGCTGATTACCTTGCTTCATGTTGGGAGTGCATGTGATTACTGCCTTGCAGAGACTAGCAGCAGCACCTCTCATCAAAAACAATGGCAAGTAGTGAAAAGTCTGAGTTACCCTTCCTGCTTGCTCTGGGCTTTGCCCTCAGCTCCTTCCCAGGCAGCCAGCAGAGCTGATACTCACCTTGGCTCTGCAGCCTCCATCCATCTCAGGGCCAGCAGCAGCCAGCGAGCTGCCTCATACTTGTCCCAGCTTACTGCTTAACCGAAGTAGTAAGTGCCTTGGGTGGCTGCTGTGGCTGGTCACAGAGACCTCATTTCACAGAGCACTTGAGCCCCAAGAGGAGAATAAATACACTAATAAAGTTGAATTTATTTCCAGTAAAATATTTCCATGTACTGATCACCATCTCCTGTGGTGTTTAACCTATACAACACAGCACTGGTATGTACCCAGTATTCAGAGTATGTACGACCAATTTTTCTCGCCACAATTCCATCCCTCATAAAAATAAAAAGAGAGAGAGAGAGAAAATGTTGGAAGTCACACTGATACCATTTCCAGGGGAGGATCCCTGGGTATGTGCAGTCCTTAGGCAATAGCATTTGTTGTTCAAAAGGTGAAGATGGACCTTTGCCAAAGGAAAAACAAGATGGTTTTGAATGTGATTATAGTCCAGGTACTGTTAATCCCTCTAGAAATAACTGCATTGTCTTGAAGGCTTTCCAGGTTAAATGTTTTCACATTTATCATGGCAAATGCAGAGTATCATCAAGATATCTGTTTGCAGATCTTGGCTAATAGCTAAAAACTGAATCAGCTCTATTATTGCCTTTATTGCTGACATCTGTTTCTCCCTAAAGATGTGTAAATAACTGTGGCCAACACAGCTGACAGAAAGGGGAGAGATACAAACCAAAAATGAAAAGTGCCTCTGGGATATTTTCAGGCCCACTGATAATAAATTTCAAAGACTGCTGCTTTCTTATGGCATGTACTTAGACCTTAGGCTAAGAATACGGTACTGTAGTATAGATGCCTCTTTCTCTAAGATACAACCTTTGTATTTATACTACAATGGGGTTGTATTGCTAGTGTTTCCTATACTAAGGAAGTGAAAGAATACATGTTTATCCGTAAAAGCTGTAATGATATCATACTAAGGGTAAGAATTTGAAGCAATTTAGAAACAGGAGACCTGGTGAACAGAAGTATCCTTCCAATCACTTGTGCTGAGAAGGTAAGGAGAGCTAATTTGCAGCCCTGAATTAACGACTGTACTGCTACTGATTTGAAACAGTCCCAGTGAAGCCTTCTCCAAACATCATTATTGTGTACTTTTGAAATATCCCATCTGACTTTTTCTACAGAGAAGAATTTAAATGTAGTAAAGAACACATTCTTCACTCGGACCTATCTTCGTGCATTACGAGTGAAGGAGGGGAGAAGACTCCTTCATTACAGTGAAAATTAGAGCTCAGTAAGCGGAAGACAGTGGCTAAGTTATTTTGTTTATTATTTTCATTACAATCATGCCCAGGGACACGACAAGTTTAGGGCCCTATGCAAAAATCAATGTGAAATACAGAGTAAGAGCTGGTGTAAGTTCTGAAAAGCTTGCAGCCAAATAGACAAGACAAGCCACTGCAGAAAGCAAGCATACAAAAGGACTGAGAACACAGCAGTCCTAGTAAATATTTTCTCAGCGTGATAGGAATAGTTTTATTATTTTCTTAATTTCATGTTTGATTTGGGCTGGGTGAAGGCACAAACGTCTGGTGGGAAAGGACTAGCAAAGTGGAAAACCAAAGGGACAAGACAATGAGGAGAGGAAGAAAAGAGACAACAGGAGCTGAAGGAGCAGCAGAAGAGAAGACACTGAGCTGCGCAAGATTCTGCAAGGTAGCACTTGACTTATGGACTGGGGATAGAAACAGGCGTGAAGACTCATGGCAATATATTTACAAAAATTTCAGAAGAACAAATGTCATATTCAGGATATTGCTGTTTGTAGCAATATCATTCACTGATTAAAATAACGAACACCAATTCTACACCGAAACTAGATACTGACAAATCACATGGCTGATTTGCCCTCTTTTTCACCATGTGTATAATTTTCCTGTTCACTAATACACCCCAAAGGTATGGGGGGGGGGGGGAAAGTAGCTCTAGTTTAGCAATTTCATTCCCAAAGCTGAGCAGTTTGGAGTTTTCCTGCAGTTTCATCCTATGCTGTAGCTTAAAGCACAGACAGGTACTTCTTCTAAGAGGAAACCATCAGGGCATACAGGTGAGCTACAACACCACTCTTGCCAACAAAATGCTTTCTAAGAAACTTTTGTTATCATTGATCTAGACATGTTGGAGGAAATATTACTGAAAAGCCAGTAGACAACATTAAATATCCTCATTAAACACTGTCAAGCTGATATCATTAAGTTACGAAGATTCATCAGATATGTTTGACAGAACACTAGGAGCAGCAGAAGGCCTCCCGGTCATTGTGTGCTAAAGATGGAGCTGCTATAACGCTATGATTTTCTCAGGCTCCAACTTGTAGTGGGGATATTATATTATGACTGTTTAAATGGTTTCAGAGCTGTCTTTGAACTGTGCACAGGAATAATTCTGGGACAATTTGCAATAAAATGGTGAGCCTATAATTGCTTAGGTCTTGAGGGAAATGAGAATCAGTTTTGCACAGATTTCTGGTAACTTTCCAATTCTTAGAGACAAATTACAATAGCTCAGCAGCAAAAAATCAAGTACTGTTTGCCTGTTCATGCCAAAAAGAAAAAGAGTAGGAAGAAAGATATACGTACAGAAAATAATCTTCACTGCCATCCCCAAACCCAAACCATAAGCAGTTTCTGTTGAAGGTACAGCCCTGCAGTTTTAACAAGGAGTGCATTTAAATACTTTCTTCCCTGGCTCACACTAGGCCAATGCCAAGGCCCAATATCTCTGGCTGCTCATATCTGCTCTGGGCTCCTCTGTGAGCAGAACAGCTGCCTACGCCCTCAGAAGCACCACTGAGACCGATGCTGCAGTCACCCTCATCTTAACACAGCACTGTCTTGAGAGCTAACTGAGAACAGTAGTCTGCTTTCCAAAAATATCTTAATGGAAATTAAGTTGCATTCATTTTTGTGCTTATATTTTTTACATACTTTCAATTTTTCAAGTTTGAAGTTTCGCTTATTCTTTCTCTCTCATTTATGTACATTTGACCTTGATTAAAGTCAAAACTTGTGAGGAAGAGGCTGGAAGCTGAAAGGGGGACAAAATGCGATTTCAAGTTTGGCAATTTCCTAAGAAACCACCCTTCAACGAATTTAGAAACTGATCATATTGGTAAATGTATTTTTGTTTTCCCAAAAAGCCTTTTTAGTTGTGGAAAAAGAAAATAAGTGAGAGAAGAGAAATTTCAGTTACTTCCACTCCCCTCAGCACAGTAATGAAGACAATCAAAGCAAAAGTCAGTGTCCTGCATCATCTGGTGCAAGGCAGTTTCTTTTTTCCATCCATTAATCTTAGTGTCAGTGTCCCTGGAGGTTTCATCATTCTTCTCTTTATGCAGAAATATTTACCTTAGCTTTCAAACTGTTTGAATTTAGGAAGAAAAGAGCTCATCGTTTTGTGTGTAATTTCAGCTGAAAATAATTCCAAAAAGCTTTGGTGATACATACTTAAAATTTGACTTGTACAGTACAGTTCAAAACCTCTTAAATTGCTGCCCAAGGGACTGACAGAAATTGGTTGCTCGGTGGAGGTGGTCTGTCGATAGGAGCGAAGCAGACCTGTACTTGGTGAGATGCTTTAGGGAATACCAGGAGGGGAGCCTGGTAGTGTGGAGCAGTTTGTTATGGTGGTCTCATACAAGTTGCAGTATTTGTATGATACAAAAGATTCCTTTATCCCTACCTAAGTAGGCAGCAAAAATGAACTAGTTTTGCTAGATGTTACCAGATAAGACTTCCAGGTATTAATTATACTGTTATTTCCAAATGACATGGAAATTTTGCATAAGAATATCTTTTAGCTCAAGTTAGCTAAACAAAATGGTCACTGCTTTCCCCACCAGGCCAAAATATGGTTACTGTATCCTCAAATCCACAGAAGTTGGGCAATCCTGACTAAGTTTTAATTTTGCTTAGATTTTTTTTTTCTGCCACTCAAACATGAGTTCAAATTAAAAAGAAATTCAGCTCAGCCATGTTTACTCTCTCTTCCCTACCCTGCAGCCTGAAGCAGGCTGTGGCTGCTCAGAGGCCTCTCTACCTGGTTATGAGACTGGTAAAACAGTAGTGACAGAGTATGAGGAGTGGAAGCTAAAGGATTTTTCCCAAAATAAACCAAAAAAATAACCAAAGATCACATTGTTTGATCAGAATGTCACTAGGGAAGAGAAAAGCTGCAGGTATACTTCAGCTTCAGCAGTAACATCACTTGGCTGTTGAAAGGCGCTGCGGGTGAAGCGGAGCGCCTGGGTGAGGCCCCCGTGGCCATCGGCCAGCTGCAGGGAGGGGAAGTCCTTCCCCTGGCCGTGCACCGGGCTGCTGGCGGGTCCCAGGGCCCTCTGACCAGACAGCTGCTTGCTTTGCTGCAGAACAGCTCCGGCAGTGATTAGCCCTGTGGGCAACAGCCAGAGTCTAGGCCAGAAAGCATGGAGAAGCAAGGAGGGTTTATTAAAGCGGTAGGTAGTGGAAAGGGCCTTGCTGACGCTGAGCTTGACTTGCACACGAAAGCTCCGTGCTTGTTCGCCATGTGAGACTGGACACCAGCCTTGCTGAGAGCACACGTCTCCAGAGAAAGAAGTGGAAGACACCGTGAGAAGAACAGCCCGAATGACAGGGGTTGCAAGTATTTCCATTTTTGCCAAGAAAGCCAGCAGCACCCATATCAGCACGGAGACCAGAAGATGATCTGCGTCTGACGGCACCTCTGGGTAGCCCGCAGCACCGCGCTCTTTTATTGCCCCAGCCTCCCCCCCTGCTCTGCCTGCCTGTCCTCCAGCTCTGTCTTCCTGTGGCATGTAAACCACTCCCTGAAGTGCTGCACGGGGTTAATCTGGATGAGAAAATTTCATTTAAGATGGGCTGGTTAAGTGGGTTGCATTGTACAAATCATCCCCGTGCTGTGTGGGCTCAGGAGTCTGACTCCGCATTGAGCTCATCCTGTTCCAGCGAGCACACACGCTCGCTTCTGCCTTTTGTTACTCGCGGTGAATGTTAATCACTAATGCCTTGTTTTCAAGTAATGGTTTGCCGCATGCACCTCCCAGAAGATGGTTGTAATTCAAAACACACCACTGAAAACCAGCACAACATAGCCTCAATTGTCTCCCTTTAATATATTTCTTTCAGGTTATAATATGTTTAATTTCACTTCCCCGAAGTTGCAGAGATAAGAGCAGCATCCCCCCTGCCCCCCGCAGCCGGTAACTATGGTGACCACCGCAGCACGATGAACACACCTTCTGTTGCAACAGGAGCCCAGAAGCACTGGAGTTAAGAAACGACATAAATAAAAATAGGGTGAAAAGAAAACCAAAGCACTGACAAAACTTTGTAGGGATTTTAAATACAACACTATGGAATACGTTGTTCATTAATGCTTGTATTCGTATATCTCTCACAGTCTTGCGACCCTTCACCACTTAAAAATGCCAGATAAAACCAGCAAAGTATATTTCTTTGTATTTAGATGGAAAGAACTGAGCAGATTTATTGCTGCCCCTGCCACATGCAGGCACATGCAAACACAGTCTCTTCTAGCTAGTGGCTGATTCCTCCCTTCCAGAGTATTATTATAAGGAGTTCTAGATCCAGTCATGTCTGGTATGTGGCACAAATACGATAAGCAGATGCAGGTCTGGAGGACTGAATAAATCTGCTCCAAAGTCATGCGCGCAATGTCCTGATCTGCAGTACGCGTGTTCTGCTGCGGAAGGAAATGCACGATTTGCATAATGGACAAAATGCCGCCCAGCCTTATCCCCTAAGTATGCTTTCAGCTGCTCCTGTCTGCTAAGTACTTGCAGGCTTCCCTTCCAAACGAGAGCAATGACAGAGCAGAAGCACGACGGTTCAGGACTCAGCGTCTCACTGAGATTGCTTTATATCGCGCAGGAGAGGTGTTGCCCGTGCCTATACGCACCCACCCGGTGTCTGTGTGCACAGCATGCAGAGGCCTGCATTTTCTCTCAACGCTGAAACCAAGTGTGACTTGGAGGTGACGTTTCTATCTGAGAGAGGAGAGACGTGTGTTGGGATGTTATCTCAATCTGAATTCTGTCTTGGGTGCTCCCCATTCACACTGAAGGGTAAACTGAAAGGGAATGGTTTACCAAAAGCCTGCATAATAAAGGACTTTGCCAGAATTAGAAGCCAAGTTTTTTTGTCTCCAGTTAAGCAATGAGCTATCATACATAATTCAAAAGCTTTTTCCAGAATATTTCACACATTAATTAGTAGTAGTACTATGAATATTCTTCTCATTGTATCACTGATAGTTCTTTGCTGCTTCCTAACTGTACAAGAACTTTTTTAATCTCTGGAATTTACACAATACATTACATTGTGTCCGCCTTTTCCTTCTTCCACTTTTTTAAATATGTGTTTCTGTTTATCCTAAGTATGTCTGAAAGAAATTTGCTATGTAGCTGGCAACTGGTTTGCTGTACCACAGTGTTTCACTGGTCATATTCTAGCCAGAAACAGGGACAGGAAACAGAGGGAGAAATAATCAGGCTGATTAGAGTGATGTTTTAAAGAACAATGCGCTGGTTTATTCCCAATGAAAGGGTGGAAAGGAAGAGCTATGGGTTTGAAGAGTTAAATGGACAAGAGGAGAGTTAAACAGAGAAGAGATTTTAATTTACTTTAGTGTCTCTGCTCACAGTCAGCAGGTTTCAGGGTGCTTGCATATCCAAACTAATCAAATGCT
This sequence comes from Pelecanoides urinatrix, assembly GCA_013400755.1. Lineage (NCBI taxonomy): Eukaryota > Metazoa > Chordata > Aves > Procellariiformes > Procellariidae > Pelecanoides > Pelecanoides urinatrix. The sequence goes on from VZTQ01012136.1 coordinate 886,689, forward strand.
AGTTTCTGTGTGACAGTCTCTCCTCCCCACTTGACACCCCTCAAGGCTGCTTTCAGCTTGCTGAAAGTATTCGGACACAAAGTCTGGAGAACCTGAACCAGGCATGTATTTTTGCTGGTGAGGAGGTAGAGCAAACCCCAGAGCACATTTCATGTTCCTTTTCATATATTATCTCAAGGCCTCCTCTCTCCAACCCCCACAATGCAGTCCCTTCTGAGTAAGCACACAAACAAAACAAAAAGCCCTCCTTTCCCCTCTGAAAAAGAAGGAAAACCACAGCAACTTTGCCTGAGCAGCCCAAGCGCTTCTGAATACTCAACTCTGCCAACATCTGTTTCCCCTGCCTGTAGTTAAAATGCAAATGCCATCTTCTTTTCTCTCCCTTCTCCTTTCCCTAGACTGCTATGAGACCTGCTACCTGTTTTTAGGCAAAGTAAAAGAGCTTTTCCTCGTTGGCTCCCTCCAAAAACTGCAGAGAACAAAGCACTTGTTATTTTTAGATCCCACAGTTCCACTCCTTCTTGAGTCAGGGAGACTCTCTGTCCTGGAAAGATGAGGATTCTCATATGTAGATTGAAAAATATTTATTGCACTGCTGGTTTAACCACTTATTTTCAGAGTTCTGCATTCAAAACCTGCTAATGGAAGTAGCCAAAAGCTATTAGAAATTTCTGTTTTTCCAAGCACCCAAAGCCTTCTCTGTCTGCAATGTCAAACTAATCTTTTCTTATCCTTGTAACCCCATTATTTCCAGCCTGACAGTTTTCCCGCTCTGTACCCTGGAGCTTTCTCCTATCCCCCAAACCACACTACTTAAGTTCCTTCAGGTTAAAACCCTTTTCCCTCTCTGTCGTCTCTAAAGGATCCCACTTCAGGACTAAGCAGCTCTCTGTCTTTCTCACTCCCCCATATGCTCTGTGAGGGTATTTTCCCCATCCATGTCACTATGTAATAGGCATCACATGTAATGTCACTTCCTAGTAAAGGCGGGCTATAGGATGCAATCCAGCAACAAATGAAAGGTAACTTGAAAAACACAAGGTCCCTGGCAAATTTAGCTTCTTAAAAGAGGGCTGAGGAACACAGAAAACAAGTGAAATACAGACTGAAAGCCTGGAGGGTGGAGAAGAATGGCAGACTTTAACATCTTTGAGAAGTGGAGATTGAGAAACACTTCGATGAACCTAAACGTATGCCACACTGGATTTGAGCACTAAGGACCGCTCAGGACTGCTTAGGGGAAAGTGATGCTCACAAGACCACGCAACCTGCCAGGGTGTGTCTCTTCTCTCCCTGACAGTATCTTGGAAAGCACAGGAGACATCTCAAAGATAAAACAAGCAAACAACCAAAACTACTTGCAGAAACATTAATTAGGGAGACCCAAATTAGCAGTTGCTGAAAGATATTTTTGGAATAGGCCGTAAACCAAGAAATTGGAGAAGTATTTGATATGCATTGTGCGTGTGACTAGGAGTGCTGAGGTCAAGGGGAACTTGTGGGAGGGAAGGTATGAGCACATACAGTTGTGTTGTTGGATCAGAACCATCATCTCTGCAATGTGGTGCCTCTTCCCAAAGAGCACCGAATGCATTAATTCCCTGTGTGGGGATTCTGTAGTTGGAACCAATTATATTACATATGGGATCATATATATGACATGAGGTTTTTCAAGGATTTTGCACTTTGGATCACAGACACATGAAAATACATTATTCAAGTAATTAAGATCTGTATTTTCACAAATCTTCACCTTTTTCCAGATATTGCTCAATATGCTTACATATGCCTACACCTCAGAAAGTGTTATATTATTTTAAATAATCTGACTTCTTTATAGCCCAATATTTTTAATCACTGTTACATATAACTATTAGCTATAAAGCAATTTATAAACTTCAGGAAATGATGCATAAAAGACCAAAAAGATATTTTTCTCTAACGCTACTTCTCTCTCCTAAGAGCAAAAGTCATCATTAGTGGTAAGTTGATTATTTAAGCAAGAAACCCTCAACACTCTCCCACAATAGCTGCTAAACCACTTAGCGATCTCTGGTTAATACACAGATATTTTAACAAGCTACTTAATTTTGCAGAGGTATCCTCTATTATCTATATTCTGTTGGACTACAAGCACAATGAAATTACTCTCTCATGGTATATTTCAGCATCAGCATTTTCAAAGGCCAATAAAACGGAGAGATACAAAAAAGGAACTTTTTCTTAATTACTCTTTTAGATATCAAAACACGTTTAGTTTGAATTATAAGCATGTGCTAGAGGCAAAGTATTGCTTATTCAGAATGGTTTCCATGTTCCAAAAGTAATAAGCCTTATTCTTTTGATTCTAACACAGATGTAAGGAGGAACCACATCAAAGTAATGAAGTTACACTCGTACAGCATGAGAGTAGAACCCAGATACGTTTTTTAAAGAGGTTTTCTCTGCAGTCATAATTTGAAGGGGAAATAGAAAAAAAAAACCAGCAGCCAAAAAATATTAGTAATCTCAATTCCTGCATGACATTTCTGTCACATCTGAAACTCAGACTGATTTGACCAAGAAATGAACACCATCATTTGGGGATGCTACATAGCAGCTTTGTCAGGATGGTTAAGGAAGAGGCTTGGAACATCCTCACTTGACTCGAAGTGTTGTCACAGCAACGTGAACTGATGGCAGTTTTGAAATCTGAACAAAACTTTGTACCTTGACACTACCCAGAAAGGCAAGATGCAGTCAGAACAGCTTCATCCAATACTCATAACTGCTCAGATTAAATTAGTTCCCATCCATTACCTTCCATCCTCTAGGTCTAACATTATGTTCCAAAAATGTCAGCGGTGAGGTGGGGTATTCCTTAAAGAGAGCTGATGTCCTGAAACAACTCTCAAATGGCACCGTCGAGATAGTGTCAGTGATCTAGCACAGATATGCAGAATGCTGGTGCATCCATTAACCTCATGGTCTGCATGCTTGTAGAGCTCAAGATCTTATCCATTCCCTTTCTTTCTCCCCTTCTCTTTTTTGTTTCTGTGTGTATCGAGTACTGAGAATAAACATATGTTCAGAAAAAAAGAAACAAAGAACAAAAAGCCTCAAGCAAGACCCTGAACTCTTTGCCTTTGAGAAAGGAGTGAAAAATCTACTTAAGGATCGCTGTTTCTTAAAGATTCAATTCTGTCCCTAAATTTTATATAGCACGTTATTCCAAAGCACAAGGCTATGGAGAAAAACTTAGCTCAAAGAATAAGCTAACCTGATGGAGTTCACAAGTTGACAATTCATTCTCCGCAACAGGCCTGAGAATCTCCTCTCCTTTTTAAGGGGAAGATGGAGGAGCAGAGAAGGAAGCAGTGCTATAAAAACACCAGGCTAGCCACTGTATCCAACAGAAAATATGTTATGATTAAATTCATTTTTTTGAATCCCCATTGCACAAGGAAGACTACACAGAAAGAGAAGAACATGCCATTTCCTAAGAACTGAAAGAGCCATTACAATTAAGAACTCCCCTGAAGGTAAGGAACTGCATCACCCAGTAATGACAGGGTAATTTCTAATGGCAGAGGGAGGATGCACCTGATGGGAGCTGGGCATGGCTCTCTTGGCATGACGTGTAGCCATTTCCACAGGAGTGTAGACACAAGGCTGCACAGTCACCCCGTTCAGACTGGGGCTGCATTGACCCCCAGTGCTGAGATACCAGCATGACTCCTTTTTTTCTCTATTAATTTCAATTGTTCTGGTTCTGTTCTGACCCACAGCCTGTTCATTGAAGTCCCTTGGAGTTTTCTTCCTCTACGGCACCAATTCATTGCCCTGTATCTCCTGTCTGCTGGGATTGGAAGAGAGTAATCTAGTTCTCCACAGTACACGCCTGAGTGATGTGACACACACAGTTATACAAGGCTACATATTTTGACACCTGTGCTGTTTGCAGCCATGGCTTCCCATCACAGATATGCACAGCTTCGTTTTCATGAAGTGGTTGCAGCTTCTGGAACCTTAAATCATACTGCATATTTTTGTTTTGTCTTATCTGTCGCTCTGCATGTCTACAAGTACCCACTGACTCTGACATCTGCTTCTAGCAGCCCAGACAACCCTGTTTTCAGTTTTCTGTTGAACAAGATGTCAGCAGATGACAACTCATACTCCACTGATGTCATTCCGTAATTTAACAATATTAAATATGGGTCAGAGTCTGACCCCCATCACCTTTTTAGTAGACACTTTATTATTTTGTTTTCCATCAACCTGTTAGACTGGGGATAATGGGGATATGCTGTGCCATAGTTCATTGCAACAGCTTAAGCATATGCTCATGAAATGACAGCTTATTGTCAGACATGATTATGTCAGGCTTATCACAGCTAGCAAAAGCAGATTTAGTACAAGCAATCAGCTGCTGAACTCTACAATCTTCTAATACAACTATTCTAAGAGACATAGTCAAATACTAGTTGATGATAAATAAGCTGTGGGGGTTTGATCCCCCCATGTCTGTATGAATAAATCTGTATTATTTTGTCCAGTAGACCAGGGTTTTTCTCCTGTGAAAGCAGCAATAGTAGGTCTCTGACTTGGCAATTTCATCTTTTTTTTGCCGGGATATATGACAAACCTTAATCTTTTCCTGAAGGTTACTCTTCAGGTGAGACCAGTAAAAAATTTATATGGTCCCTCTGAGAATTTCCAGTCGTTAACTGACCTTCCTGCCCACTTTATAGAGACCTTCAGAACAACCACCCTTGTGCCAGCATAGAGGTTCCTCTGGAACAGGTAAAAGGGGCTATAAATTCTCCTCCTAAGGCCCAGCTTCCCATAGCTACTATAGATTTAATCTGCCAATTGACCATTGCTACTAAAAAACAGGGTGGTTTTCCTCTTATTTTATGGATGAACCTTTATGGTAACTCAATAATGCAGCAACCAAAATGGTCAAAAGAGTGCAGGAATACAAGCTATGATGACTAGCTACTTGCAGGATTCAGGACAGAGAGCAAATCTCACTATTCTTGCCTCAACCTGAGGTTTGGATTGACTGTAATGACAAAAAGCATCTGCTATGTCAGTAGTATCTTTTCTCTGGTTTTTGATGGATGATTCTGATCAAACCAAAAAAAATCCGGGTGACTCTGTGAAAATCCTTGAAGTCAATTCATCTTACAGATTCAAGCTGTAAACCCCAATATCTGCCTCTTACTGAGCTGGAAAGGAAAAGCAAGCACCTGCTGGTATGAATTCTTAGCTGAGACAATGACAAGGGGCAGCCTCAGGCTCTACTATGCAGTAATTACAGAATCACAGAATCATTAAGGTTGGAAAAGACCTCTAAGATCATCGAGTCCAACCATCAACTCAACACCACCATGCCCACTAAACCATGTCCCTCAGCGCCTCATCTACACGTCTTTTAAATACTTCCAGGAATGGTGNCCTTCCTACCCTCGAGCAGATCAACACTCCCGCCCAGCTTGGTGTCGTCTGCAAACTTACTGAGGGAGCACTCGATCCCCTCATCCAGGTCATTGATAAAGATATTGAACAACACCTGCCCCAAAACTGAGCCCTGGGGAACACGCTCGTGACCGGCCGCCAACTGGATTTAACTTTGTTGACCACGTCTCTCTGGGCTCAGCTGTCCAGCGCAGTAAAATTGAAGTAATCAGAGAAAAGGTTGCTCTCCCAGAAAGATAGGGACTCAGAATTAGTGAGGGAAGTCATACTATGTCTATCCACTGTTTCATTCCCACCTGGCTTCGGAAGAAGACTGGAGGACTCGAGATGGGTGGGAATGCCAGACAGGAGGAAGAGCAGCAAAAGGAGAACTACTGGACCTTCAGAAAACCCCATGCAGACCGCAGTTGACTTTCACTTGCCAGTAAAAAAATATATCATGTCCTCTGGGAAGCTTCACAGACGTACAATCACACACCCATGTCTGCTCAGGTAATCCCCAGAAACCCAGTAAAGCACAGATTAGGTGTCGGTTCATCATGAACTATAGCTTCACTTCATTCCATATTTCTTGCACATATCTTCTCTGCTTTTCCTCTGATTTATTCTTTCGTAGTGGATCGCCTAGTAAGTTAGCTTATTTCTTCTACCCCCTCACCTCGATAATGTAGAAATAACCTGACATTTGCTGTCACCAGTTCTCTCCCTCCCCTTGTCAACCTTGTGTTTTACTGTCTCTTCTGACGTAGCTATCTTCTCCCTTCCAGCTGTGAACTGCTCTGTGCAGCAGCCCTCTGACCAACCTGTGTTCAGATGGCAGCACCGCTGCCAATCATGCAATTTACTGTCCATTTTGGTTGGTCCTTAAACATAACCATAGCAATATTAATAGTTATTTGCCCATGATAGAAATAACAAATACTTAACTGCCCATCTTAAATTCTCCATACTGCATTTTGTAGCTAAATATACATACTTTTGCAGAAGGCTGTGAAAAAAACTTTAGTCTTAAAACATAAAGAACAGTGAAATATGACAATTTGGGATGCTCGTAGCAGCAAGCACGAACTGGTGCATTTGCCCACTGTGCCAGAAATGTTTGAACGTGCTGGGTCTCACATGCCAATGACAGAAGCAAATACTTTTGCAGAAGCTGCCATGCTGATGTTGCGTCCGTAATCTGCTCGTTTCCTCTCTTATTTACTTTGAATTAAAAGTTGGGTGGTATATGAGACGCCATCCTTCAGGAGTCTTTCTGCAGTCTCCAAGGACTCCTCCTTAGCTGAGTACTTCAGAAGCTGTAAATACAGCTGTTAATTTCTCTGATAAATAAAACAAGGACACAGGAAGAGAGGAGGAATTGGCACCGCTGTGTCAGTTCCATTACTTTGGAAAATTATCCTATTACTCTTCAGAGCACAGAATAGAGATTTGCATCCTAAGCCCTGCAGGTTTAATTTGTAGCCTCCCTTCCTGCGCTGTGACTCAGACCTGGAACTACCAAACCACTAACATATAACAAATTTGGAAATAGCAGTGCTGTTTTTTTATTTTTCTCTTTCTGACTGCTATTTTGAAGGAGAAGTATGTTATGAATTTTCCCTTTATTATCACTGATCTTGTTTGAGATCCTGTATTAAATGGTTCACACACAAAAGTAGAGAGTTGTAGACACATTTTTGTCCTTACCTCAGCCCTATATCTACAAGCACACTGATATTTTATTTTCCTTCCACTTATTTTGTAACTTCAGTTCCTTTCTCTCCATTAATACTCTTTGCTTTTAAAGCAACAGAAGTAATTTTTCTTCTGATTGTATCCATTTGAAAAACATAAATTTATATTTTCAGATGGAGTTGATGTGAACCTCTCTTTTTTGATCTGACAACACCTTCATTACATGTACCCTTTTGCTGAAAACCTCTTTATTTGTATGCCAGAAGAAATGATACTGGCACCAGGGCTGCAAGGATTTTTTTATTGTAGCAGTTGTGGATTTCTTCAAGACAACAGTTCTACAGTCTTTAAAAATAGTATTGTAAGTCTGTCTTCATGTTTATTATTCCACTCTGACAAAATCAGTGAGAAATGGTTTCTCCTTCCCAACGAGATATTGGAGGAGAAAAGGAAAATAAGTAAATGTCTTTTTTGTCGATATTTAAAAAATACTTGCTTTACTGTTTCAGTAATTATAAAATTTTACCTCTTTGAGCATACCATAACCTAAGAGACATCATAAACCCAGAGCAGCAAATTAAAGTCTACCAGGATTTCTTTAATATACTACCACACAAATCAAGTAACTGGCAGCACAATAATTTGCCTACCATCCTTGGAAGGGTTTTGTAGAATGGAATCTATTTAAGTTTTAGATCTTAAACATAATTTGCACTAATGACTGGATCACCCAGTGTGAATTACTGAATGCTGCAAATTAACAAAAAGATACCCAATTATTTTTAAAGGGCTAATGGATTCTAAAATGTACTGTTTATGTAACTTTAAAGATGTTGTGTTGTTTTAATTATTCACAATCACAACATAATAGCGAAGCATAGCTGGGCATATCTGTACAGATAATGAGGCTAAAATCATCCCCCTGTAACCACGCGAGTGCTGGTGATCTTAGCGTAGTGAAGTATGGGACAGGGAGGGTAGTCTGGAATGTCACCAGGCATGGCAGCAAGTGAGCAGAAGTAAGAAAAAAGAGGTTTCCATTTCATGACAAGGATAGTGAAAAGGTACTCGAAGCTGCTGCCTAGGAAGTGCCTGCGCTGGAAACAAGGTAATCGCAGCAGTTTCCAGAGCTGCCATTCAGGCTCCTTTTGCTATTGCTAAGACTGGTTCAGGATCAGACAGCCTCTATGTAGTAAAAGTGTGTTACTACTCTACAATGCATGCCCAAAGATCTCCAAGATGCCAGCTCACCTTCTCAGCTCCTAGAGCTGCTAAAAGGATTTCATCAGAGGGAGGCAGTGTCCTCTTCGGTAGGAGTAACTCCTGCCATAAGTAAACTGCATCTTCAGGTAGCCATAGGGAGATGAGCCACACACTCTTTTCCTCCCAACACATCATAACTGAGATGTAATGGCTCTGTGTCCTTGATAAAGAAGGGAACAAGTCTGCAACTATTAAAGTAATATCTGCCAGATATTACTCCAATACAGAATAGCAACAACCCACTCTCAGCACTTTGCTGCCATTGACAACCAGAGTCGCCACAGGAGCACCACTACAATCATTTACTTAAACACGGAATGGCAGAGCTGGATGGAAATGGCAAAGATATATACATGAGTTGACATGAATGAATCTTTGAGATCATATTTATTACAATTTAATGTTTAGGGAAGACAAATGCAACACTATCCTAAAGTCTCCTTACTCAAACTGCACACCCTAGTGTCGAGCTTTCCACCTCTGTGGCAACTGTTCCGAACATTTGCTGGTGCTGGTGTGCTTGAGCTCCTTTAATGCAATGCTGGCTTTCAACTTGGCTATGGCTAGTTCTCCTCATTTTCAATAAAGTTGAACACCAACACCTTTAATATATTTCCAGCTATATTGGGGTGTGCTCCTAAAATGACTCCAGTTTGCCAAATTGCTCCTGTTAAGGTAAAAATTGTCATTTTTTTCTCCTTTGGCAAGCACTGCATCTTATTGTGAAAATAACTGGTTTTACTAGCAAGGAAAAAAGCCTGATATTATTGGGCCCAGTCACCATGAGCAGCTCTGGGTCTGTTTCAGATCAGACATGGCTATAGGCAGCAGCTGGGAAGCGGCGATTGTCTCCTTACAGAGTGTGAGCCCCGAGCTGAAACCTCTCCATGAAGACACATGCTGGCTTCACATTCTCAGGCATGCAGGACAATATTACTTAAGGTTTCCTAAGAACTTATCTAGCACTGTATCAAAGCCCTGTCTTTAGCACAAACAAGGAATTGCAGTTTGCCTGCATGTTTTAGAAATCATGTTGATCTGACTGGAAGGGCCGCAACCTATTCAGCATGAGAGTTGGTTTGCATATTTGCATTTTTTTCTTAACCCATTTTTTCCTGGCAAGTCTATTGGCTGTCAGTTTAAATCACAAATAGGCGTTATTGAAGATTTTCCCACAGTTCAATTGAGGATATCTGGAAAATGGATCCTAGCTGATCTAGATATTGTTTTGATGAAAAAAACCTAGTGCAGGCTTCTCAACATGTTATTCCTCTGATATGCAGACATTTACTAAATTATTTGGTTTCGTATTTTTTTCAACTTCCCAATTCTTTTTTATCCTGGCTTCCTAAAGAGACATGCTTGTGCAAATCAGCTGGCAGACAAGCAGCTCCCAAGCCTGGAAAACAATTTAAATCATGTTTGAAAGAAAAGCAGAGCTCTTAAACATGCCACTGGTTTTGTGAAAAATGGTGTTTGGCTGGAGGAGGTGGACCACGGCAGGGAGAACTCGGCTGCTACACATGTCCTGCTCAGTAGTAACCAGTCAGCCAAACTAAATCCCCAGGCTAGCCAGAGCACAGGCTTGCTCTCTTTTCAGTGGGAATGTTTGAGTACATAAAGGGGCAAGAGGGAGGCAGAGGTACCATAGGAAGGGAAAGGAGTCAAGCAGAAGACACATTCTCTATGAATTTCCAGAGAGGTCTCCCAGACCATTACACCCAAATTTCCTTTGACAAGGTCTTTTCTCACAGTCTGTTGAAAATCCTCATGCCCTGCCATATCAAACCTACAATTCTCCATCTCAGTGCTTCCCTGCTCTGGGCTGGCTGCTATTTCTACACTGAGATCTACTCTGCAGGGATGCCAGCCCTATTCTCAGCTTTTACGTTCTAGTAACTAATTTTGGGTCTCAGCTTTTCCAGTTTCATTTCAGCATGTCCATGCCAATCATCCTTAACCCTGTGTCTTATTTATGCTTGATTCGTTTTTATCTTGTTTATGCTTTTGCTTGGTTGTTCCAGTCCTTTCAAAACTCCTGATGGAGCCATACTACCTCCTTCTACTACTCTGTTTCTCCTTCCCTTGCATCAAAGTAGTTACTGTTTTTCTTCCAATCTAAGCCCTTACAGTAACTGCTGGGATTTTTTGTTTTGGTTTGGGTTTTTGTACACCTCAATCCCAAAAATGACCTCTGAAAACTTACTAATCATTTTTTTAAATTTATTTTGTTTGTGAGGATCTCTACGTTTATTCTACTGTTCTCATTCCTTCCTTTCTCACTAAGTCATTTTGTAATCACTACCACCCAAATGATTTCTCACCTTTGAAACTAATCAGACAGTTACTTCCTACAGATGAGAATGAAGCCTAAATGAGTTACTGGTCTGGAATCCCTTCTCCTGACATGAAGAGTTGTCTCTGATACAATATAAGACATGGTAAGCCATTAGTATCCTGTCATATTCTATTTCTAACGCTACACAGTTAATTAACGTCATTACCTAGGGTTAATTAACCCCAGAATCCCATTAGCATCATATTCTGCCTCTATCAGCTGCTCAGAAACCCCCAGCCTCATCTAGTCCAAGGCAGTATCACCTCAGAAGCATCACTTAGCAAAAGTGTTTAAACTCTGGCATCTTATTCTGGCATGTGTCACAAACTTTGCATCAAAGCCACTTCTACAAGTTTGTGACCCTACTTGGGCAGCTCATATGAGACATGTAAAAGCTTTTATTTAGCAGTAAGATGTAACTGCCTTGCAACTGGGGGGGCTGTGGGGATGGAGGGAGGGTGACTGGAAAAAAATAAGGGAGAGGAAACTAATAAGAGAGACCAAACTAACTTGCTCTTTCCAATGATGTATTTATGCAGAGGGGTGTTAGAGTGTATCTCTTCTTTACAGCCACTTGCTTCACACACTTCTCCCCATTTTCATTTCAGTGATCATAACTCCTGCATTTCTGAAGACAAGGCCAGCCTGAAGAATTTCAAAGCTTAGCAAATATACAAAGCAGTGATAACCAAAATGTGCAGTAGATTCTTTTTTTGTAGAAATTAAAGAAGATCAGATGATTTTAAATCATATCAAGATCCCATTTTTACAATCCTGTTCTTTAATGAGTACAAAATTGTGGGGTTTTTTATATAATGTCAATTTTGTTCGCTTCCATTCTATGATATAGGCAGTAATTTAATAACCTATTTGTACATGACAAATACTTTTAGAAAATAATTGTAGACAGCCTAAAATTTCATTGAAAATATTATTTTAAAGTGAGCTCAGTAGTATTTTTAAAAAATCCTGTAGAGAGTGCCAAGTGGAATTTATGTGTGCAACTTGTCTGAAGAATCTTATCTAGAAAGGCAAACAAGGTATTAAAACACTGCAATGCTCATACTTGAGACTGAACAGAAGCTCAGGGGAATTTAGAACAAAATGGACTGGAAATATTTCCACAAACCATATCCCCACCCCTCCCAATTCATGATACTGAGAATTTTTTTTTTTAAATTGTTTGTTTAAGCCTGAAATGCTAAGAAATTAAATATTTCTGTATTCCTTAATAATTTTTAGTAGTTTAAGTCAATTGTAATCCTTCTTTCAAACTTTGAAAGACAGTCTGAAATATTGGCATTTTTTGCAGGAAATCTAATTGCCCTCAAAACACTAATCCTCCCCTCCTGCTTCTACCCATTTTCTCTCACTCTTTACACTGTATATTCTTTGGGGCAGGGACCTGACTGATAGTTATTCTCTATCTACTTAAAAGCAGTACACAAACCTTCCGAACCTTCTAAAGCCGCTAGGTTAACAGCATCTTTTTGGCACAGATTTTGTACAGTGACATTAATGTGAGCTTTGAGTTGACTTCATCTGACACTGGGGCAGTTTCTACATGAGGCCAGACCTCAGTAACAGTAGTTTAATGCTAGATGTATAATCCTGTGCTGTTTCACTATAATTAATGAGCACCAGCTCAGAGACAATGTAACAACAGAAGATAAACTAAACCTATTATGGATCTATTATGCTATTAGAAATTTATGCCCATTAGTACATTCATACAGAAATTTCTTCATCCATAACAAAATTACAGTCTATTGATGGGAGAAAAAATTATTACATGCAATAGATTAAGACAGAAAGTGAAGAATATCATCCATCATAAGGGTTCTAAGTTTACATCTTATAACCTCTCTAAAAGACTACAAAAATTAACTTCTCTCTTGCAAATATTATGACACATTTAACAATAATCATATTAGAGCTGTTTCTCAGTATGTGTAAAAGATGTTACTGTCACAGCAGAGTTTTCCTTCATTCAGAAGACTTAGCTCAGTTACACAGGGTTAAAGCTAAGCTACTTCATTGCTTCATGAGGAACAATAAAATTATGATATACCTAAGAATTTCCATTTTAGTGCAATCAGAATTTAGCAGTGACCAGCTGATAACCCTTTTCGACAGAATTTATTCCTCTGTGTGCATCATGTTCATGATTAGCCTGTGCTGTCAGTCCTAGAGCATATGATACAAGGAAAAATCAAAAGATAGCAGATCTAATGAAGTTTTGAAAATATCCTATTGTGAGATTAGATCCATTTTCCCCCAAAAAATAATTCAGATCATTGGTTGAATGGTCAAAAGTGAATTATTCTCTATTATACTGAGGAATGAATTACTGATTCTAGCAAATAACTTCACTTAATACTCATGAAAACATCTTTTGATGTAACCTCCTGCTTATAAATTCTTCTGTAGGCTGCTAGGAAAATTATTTGGTGAGAGTTATGCAGTAAAATAAAGACCCTACTCTTATAAATATCCTATCAGACTTTCTGCTGCTTTTGCAGATGGTGATAGTTTCTTCCCAGAAGACTGACAAGCCCAAAATTGAACTACTCTTGATAGTCTTTGATTATGGGGGCAACTAAGATACATTCAGAAATGCAATGTATGCAATTCTTTGTTCAACAATAGTTTCTTCCCACTTTTGATTCTAGTTCTTCCATCACAGAAGAGTACATGTGTATATCTTTACAGGATAGACAGAAGATTTTCACATACAGAGACCAAAAAGAACAAATTAGCATTTTTTCCCAATCTTATGGGTAGATTAAGTTTAATGTTGTGATTTTATCCTAGTGTTATAAACCATTCCATTGCATTTTGTGGAGCCACCAGAGTATGAAATTATATTGTGATATCAATGAACTATCCTTACATATTTATTAAAGGACTGTTTTCACTGACAATTCAACACCAGTATCTGCACACACACACACAAAAAAAGGCTTGTTCTCAAATACTTATCAGTTGTTTCTTATCAATAAATGACATTTTCAACATTTAATCTATACAGCATTTTTTACTCAGGAGAAGTTGTACATATTTAAGCATAACTGTAAATCTAAGTACACACTGTATGAACAGAGGGATGGTCCTCCCACATAACATCTCCAGATTGTGCACTTAACCTTGAAATGATAACACTTTCTGGATCAATGGGCCCAGCATTTGATAACAGGTTAGATCTGGGATGCTGAAAAGCCCTTCCCAGCTGCTGCTGAGCAGCTCCCTTCCACTTATGCCAACTGCCGAGTTGGTGTCAGTGCAACAGAAACCTGTTTCAAATGCAGCACAACAGAGCAGAGCCTACAGGTAGGTGAGATGGGAATAAATAGTACTTGTAGCTGCAATGAAGTCTTCTAAGGGCTGATTTGCTAAGTCCTGTCAAAGTTCTTACAGGTTAATTATACAACTATGAAAAACATTAAAACTTTTTTTGCTTGAACTAAAGAATAGCTGCTTAAATGACAGAAATAGATTATTTTTCTGCATTCCAAAAGTTTTAGTAATAAAGGAAATTAAAGTCATCTGATCTTCTCCTAGGGAAAGATTACTGGTTCTCTATGAAATGAGGAAATTCATGGAGTAGGGGAACCTAAACCTTGATCTGAACTCAGATCAGTGAAAATTTCCTGCTCTAAACATCTGTGAAAGTTGGGTTAGTATTAGGCAAACACAGAAATCCATGTGGTTTCATTAATAGACCATGCTGCATCATTACACGGATTCCTTCAGGGTTTTTATTTTTGTTTCCTTGCTTTGTTTGGAGACCTGTTTGCATACTTTTTTATTTGGAGATAAAGGGAAAGTCATTTCCATTCATTGCTAAGATAGGCATTAGTAAACGAGAGTACCTGGAACAATATTAGATGGCTCTTGTGCACATGACAAGAGTAAATAATCCGTCCCCCATTGAGCTATGCCAGCCCTCAAGCAAGAACAAGCTTGTGTCATCCTGACACTCTGCCATACATTAACAAAGCTAATTATGGTTTATATTCAACATAAGTACTATCTTTAACACAGAGATTATGTCTTCTTACACACAGCTAATTCTTGTTTCAAGAAAGTAAGAGCTACCGCTTCAGAAACAGGGATTAACTCAGGCTGATCTCCTCTCTCTTTGCAGTTAACCTACTTTGGCATAAATTCAGAGGTACAACTGCTGACTGTTTACAGTGTCACAGAGCCCTAGGGCATGGAGTGTGGAGTATTCCACGTTCTGTCATGGAATACATCCAGAGCATGTTTTACTTGGGACCTGAATCAGATCTCACTTTCAGAAGCTCTGTATTCATTTCTTTCCATTTGGATTAGTACAAAGGAATACAATTGTTATGGTTTAACCCCAGCCAGCAACTAAACACCACACTGCTGTTCGCTCACTCCCCTTCCTCCGGTGGGATGGGGGAGAGAATCAGGAGGGTAAAAGTGGGAAAACTCGTGGGTTGAGATAAAGACAGTTTAATAATTGAAATAAAATAAAGTAAAATAGTAGTAGTGATAATAATAATAATAGAATATACAAGTATACAAAGCCAGTGACGCATGATGCAATTGCTCACCACCCGCTGACCGATGTCCAGCCAGTCCCTGCGCCGCAATTGCTGCTTCCCAGACCACACATCCTAGTTTATATACTGAGCATGACATCATATGGTATGGAATACCCCATTGGCCAGTTGGGTGAGGTGTCCTGGCTATGCTCCCTTCCAGCTTTTTGTGCACCTGGCAGAACATGGGAAGCTGAAAAGTTCTTGACTAGAGTAAGCACTACTCAGCAAGAACTAAAACATCAGTGTGTTATCAACATTCTTCTCATCCTAAATCCAAAACACAGCACTATACCAGCTACTAGGAAGAAAATTAACTCTATCCCAGCTGAAACCAGGACAACAATGCACATGCCCAGATCACAAGGCATCGAACTTTCCCAGTTCTAACCTATTAGATCAGTTTCTTCTAGCCGACTCAAAGGGAAGTTAACATTTGATAGTTAGGTTTTTAGATTAATATGAGATAGGCATGTTAGACAGAAAGCTTTGAGCTATTGGTCTGCAGTGGAAATATGATCAAAGGTACTGAATCCAAGGGCCTTAGAGGGGAAAGTCGTGGCAGACCATTCTGGTCCAAGGGAAAATTCCAAGCTCAGGAGAAGGCCTTGGAAATAAGGTGAGAGATATGGATAAGTAATTTGGAAAGGTTGGAGAGAAAAATGCATTGCTAGGAAAGCAAAAATGAAAGGCAAGAGACAAACAGGAGCAAAATTCTGTGCAATCTTTGAGGAGAGCGTCTATCCCTACATGTATTTTTTAAGCATCAGTCATACAGATATTTCACTTCCAGAAGGAGTATACAAAAAGCAAAATGTTGAAATACAAAGCAGACTGGAAACCAGTGCAAGCGTTTAAGGATGTGAGATTACATCACTAAGGCAGCAAGTAAGGTGGATGATTTCATCTCTGTTATAGATTTCAGGGGATTCTGGTAAGCGTTGAACAAGTCAGAAAGAAGGAAGATTATGGTTTTCCAGACACTGAAAGCACACAACTTGGTTGAAAAGAAAAGGGACAAAGTCTGCCTTTTATCACACTGATTTATACCTGGAGCAACTCAGCTGAAGTCAGTTGTGTCAATGGAAATTCAACTAGGGATATGAGACCAAAATTTAGCACAAAAACTGTGCAACTAACATTTAACGGGCAGCTGACTTTCTGGAAATTGGATCTCCAGCAACCTAAGGGCAAGTACTTGATGAGAATTTGTTACAGAGAACAGTAGCTCCGTGAAGAAGATAGATCCCCAAACATACTCCAAACCTGTCTGAAACCTAATACTCTAACAGCTCAGTGTCTCTGGGAAGTGTGCTCTGTGCAATGGTAAATGAGGCTGCAATTGCACACAGACACATAAGCATAATTCATTTTCAGAGAAAAGGGGAAAAAAAAAAGTATTATGCAGGCCAGCAGTATGTCAGAAAGAACAGCATTACATACTCAGCAATGGAGTTGGAAGTAACCAATGTATTCAACACTTCTGTGTTTTTCTTGTTACTCGTGCAGTTACTCACATGTCAGGAATTTCTGAAAAGGCAACATTTCAGCACTCTGATTCAGGCAAAAGTAGGAGCTTCACCAGACAGACATAAAGCTATGGCAATGATCCAGGAAGCAAGACATTTCTCATGTGCAGACTTCATAGGCAGTGTTGCAAAGAACTGTAACAGATGCAGTATGTGCTACCACACAGCATCTAAAATGAGCTTCGGAAGGGTTCATCGTGGTTCATACTGCCCCAGTTGTAAATGAAGCTGACCAGCACGGCAAACCTGGAGCTCTGCGCTGCTTATCTGTCCATCCTGAGGCAAATGACACCTGCTGCCTCTGTCCCAGCAACCCTCAGATGCTCAGTGATCTCCCTACAGCAACCTCGGCTTCTCCAGAAAAGTCAAGCATTGATGGAGATGGGAAATCAGGACTTTGTAAAACAAAAAATAAATAAAATAAATTTAAGAAAAACACCCCAAGACTTAATTTACAGAGCACAAACTCATCTCATGATTAACCAAAGCCAGCAGTTCAAACACATGAGAACACAGTGGATGATAATTTTTCTCCAGCAAGAATTCAAATATTTCAGCAAAAGCAAAACATATTTGCCATGTAATGATACATGAACATGAACATAAATACAAATTCTGTGTGTATTTGTCCTGTGAGACCAGCCACTATCTTAACCATGTACCAGTTCAAAAGCCTAAGCATCCAAATGCTCCCTGTGGTGAAAAGCACTATGCATGTATACAATGAGAAAAGATCGTGTCAATACATAGTTGAAGATCATGGCATCAGTAATCAGGCAGCTATGCCATAAATCATAACACTCTGGTCAATGTCCCAGTCCCAATTTATTCACTGAACATTTGCTTGGATATTTTTTTCCTCTTAAAAGTATTTGTGGAGGTGCTTAGTACCCAGCGAGTCAGCACTGAGATGACATCATTTAGTTAAGTTATTCCTTCCACATCAACTGCTGAAAGGCGCATGCAGTAAAGTTAGATCTTCGCCATGCCTACACTGGTAGTAACAAAACATCCAGTTCTTTGTTCACAGCTGACAACCTGTCAGTTGTGGGTGTGGAGGGAGAAATAGAAGTTGTAAAAACCGTCTCTCTGGAGAAGACATCGTCCTGATACCAACACAGGGTAATATCCACATAGCCACACAGAGATAATATCCGTGGTACCCTGGTTGCAGCAGAGCAGTTCTGCCCGCTCCCTGCCCTGCTCCTCTGCCTGCTGGGAGGTGCTTCAGCAGGCTTCCCCTGTGCTCTCTGCTCTGACAATTTGTCCACGCCATCAACACATGACAGTATGCCAGAAAAGTATCTCTCATGTTGATGTAGCTACACCAGCCTACAAAAGATGCCCATCAAGTTTGGACCAGTTTCTAACATGTTAATTATACCTCTTGTGCTAAAATGCTTCATTACATTACTAGGCCAACGTCACTGCTTTCAATATGGCTTTCCCAGTTGTCTTAACTTTGCCTTCATAGACAGTTGTTATTTAAATATTACACATCTGGCAGGACAATAGTCCACAGGTTTTGATACTAATGACAAAGACCATCACTGAGAAAGATTAATTTTACCAGCTCCTTATTTTCCTGTTTGAGGATTTGATATTTGGCAAAAAAAAAAAAAAAAAAAATTCCCTAATTCTGTTGTACATTCTGAATGCACCACATTCAGTGATACCTTTGTAATTTACTGCCAAACACAGAGAAAAGGCTCCCCAGTGACCGTCGGGCAATAAGAACGTACCTATTTCAGTATTTGGTATCTCCTCATCACCTATGCTGAATGAATTATACAGACAAAAACAGCACAGAGATTTTCTTATTTCATGCTCTACTTAACAACTCTTCTAGCAGCCACATTTTCCAAAATCTAACCAAAATACTGAGCTCTTCCAAACATCTAAGTGTGTATTTTCTTTAAATGGCAGCGGTGGTGTTATGCAAATATAGCTCTACATGTAATTAATATATATTGTGATAAAGCTGCCAGTTATTAATAAAGTTCTAAATAGAATCAGAAATCCATTTTGTTAGTGTACTGTGATTTTTTTCTATATATGATCAGACATTGCATGTATATACTCAGCTGAAAGAATAAATAACATTAAATAAACGGCATGGGAAGTTTTGCCTTAGGCTACATCCTATTCTTTGGCTATTATATCCTTTCTTTTAATCTCCTTCCCAAACTTTGGGTTTTTCTCATTAGTTCTAGAATAATCAGCTTTGGCACAGTGAAAACATTATCTCCTTCCATAACTGTTTCATACTTAGAAAACAAATGAAGGTTGTATTTGCTGCAGGAGTGAACCTTGGTGACCCTTTTTATCACTCATATCGCACATTTTCCATTACAAGTGCTTCCTATTTTCCCAAAGAATACTACAGCAACAGAGGCATTTCCCCTGCATGTATTGCTTTCAATACATCCAGATTAATACTGAAGGCAAACATTTCTCCTGCTGCACTGAAGGGACAGACCAAGTCAGGCACAGTATGCCTCTACTCTTCGTTGTGCTGCATGCAAATCCAGTCTCCTCCTGAAAATGGCAGAGTGGATGGAAGTCCTCAGACTGGCCCGCTCCAATTCTGAGGATTTTCCTCTTCCTTTTTTCTGGGTTTTCGTATTTCACCTTTCTTTTCCTTCATGTTATATTCTCGCTTTCTTTTTTACCCTAGAACAACGTGCTTTTCCCCCCACAAACATCCTGCTATTAACTACCTGACACATAAACCCTTAATCTACTAATGTTGCCTGTGGTTCTGCAATAAGGAGAATCCCTCTAAAGTCCAGAGAAATGCATTCATGTAGCCTAGCACAAAACGTCACCCTTCTCTGTATTTGTTTTCCATCAAAAAATGTCCTGGTTGTACTAGTAAGAAAACTCAGATTTCAAACCAACCATCCCTGATTACTGTACCAGATTTGTTTAAATGCCACTCGTAAACACCACTGATTCATTGATAATAGACGTCCTTGCCTTATTCTGGTTTGAGGCAGAAATACAGTAAACGTTATGCTGAGTGAAGGAGAGGGAAAGAGTTGAGAAAACCTGAGACAATAGTGAAAATAGTATAAACAGACAATGTTTTCTTTTTGTATCAGAATATATGTATTTGTTGTGACATACTGCATCAGACATCATTTTATAATTAGAGATTTCCATCTAAATTAAGAAGCACTTGTTAAATAAAAAGGTAGAACTACAGACATCTAAATGAACTCCCACACATATTGAGCTCTACCACTGCCTCTCATCTTAATCATGGTGAAATGTGTAAGATCACTTAATTAGCATAGCTAGCTTGAAATAACTTTTATTTCACATTGATTTTCTTTGAGCCTTATTTATTCTGCAGTTCCTTTTATCAAAGCTATGCAGCATACTAGCAGTCAAGTCTGTTGTACAGAGAACATAACTTGATTATTCATTTACAAGCTTATTCCAAAATAGATCATTCTAACGGACGAAATCTGAATATGCATCAGACCTGTTAACACATACATTCATCAGTTTGGCTCTATGGACAGCAGCAGACTTCATTTGTCCATGGCTAAACAGCACACCTAAGCATTGCCAGACCATTTGTTTCTCCAGCTGTTCAGTGTGCCCACGCTTACCAAACTCAGTCCTGAAAAAACAGCGCTGTTACTAATTGTTACTGTACCAATGCAGACCCGAAATCCCAAGCTCCTTCTCACAGGCCAGCATACACCCAGTGCACCTTTCCAGCCTTCATCACAGCTCCCAGAGCAGAAAATCATGTAGAACTGAAAGAATACTTGCTGAAAAGCAAAACAGAACAGCTAAAGCTTCAGCAATCTGTCCACCTTTCCATATAAAACTCTGCTTTAAGTAAAATGTACTTAAGGTAGCAGGCCTCAGCTTCACATGGCCTATCCCTGACTGCACCCCCCTATCCCCAAACAACCCACAGCCTCCAGGCAGACACAAATTCCAACAGACGGGTAAAGACAACTGCTCTCCAGCTCTTGGAAAAGTAAACCATATTTTTGCCATTCTAGTGGAATAAGAAATCTCTTTTCCAGAGACAACTGGAAATGGACAGAGGCAAATGGAAACTTTTGGAGGTCAGGCTATTCCCAACTCATGGAGCTGCCTAAAGGAAAGGGGAGGTAACGAGAGGACAGGAGCACGCTGAGCCTGACAGCCACACAGTCTGTGTGTTTGCTCTCCAAAGCCTTGTCTGTTTGTTTCGCAGGGTGACATTCTTGGAAGGCAGAACATTTGCTACTGAAGTATTTGAGTCCCAGTGAGAAGGGTTTCCACTGAATCTCAGACAGCATGGCATATACATGCCTCAGTGGTGTAGTCACTGCCTCCTCATTCAAAATGTAGGTGTCATACTGCCTTTGGATGAAGATAAACATGCCAGTGTTTAAATCTGTTGTTGCTACATTGTAGTCACTATATTATGGCATCATAAAATGCATATTTAAGTTTGTAGCAGGCTTCCTCTGAATAAATAGGAGCTTTTACTAAAGAACAACTATTACGCATCTTTTGGATCGGAGAGTCCTGAATTTGTTTCTTTTTACAGCACCTCACATACTGGATTTCCAATATGCTTGGCCTTTCCTACAAAGCTCCCCTGGAAAGTTATAAAGTGAGAGCATTCAGTCAAATGCCAACAAATCCTTGCACGCTTTTAGATTTGAGAGACTGGCTGTTGGAGGAATTCATTATCATTCAGGACTTTGCCCAGCAGCCCCCTTGTAGTGCCTGGCGGGTACAGTAATCTCCACACCCTTTGGTGTGCCCTTGCACTCAATGAGCCTTCAAAATGATTCAGATTTAGTCCCTCTCTACCCCTTTCTCAGTCCTCTTTCTTGGGGGTTGAGGAGAGGATCTGACACTTCTGTGACTTTCCACCTTTTTAACAATTCATCCTTAAATAAGCCAGCAATCAGAGGGAATCTACAGATGAGACTGTGGGTAATTGAGAACATCCAGCTGGCCCTCTACCTAAAACTCCCTGAAATACGTACCGTATTTAAAATTGCTGATGATCTGTCATCAGCCAGAGCTTCCTCTCTACCCACCTCCACCCCTTTCCTTCTCCCTAGGCAGCCTGCGTGGAAGCTCTCGACCCAAGTAGGAACCACAGCCGCTGCTGCAAGATCAAGCAAGCAATACGCAACTGTGCAGAAAACAGTTCCACCGCACAAATTTATGTTTTACATCACATCAGGAGAACAAAAAAGGAAGACAAAAGGAAAAGGAGAGGACTGCAGTTAGGGCCATTAATGTTTCATGAAACCCCTCACATCCTCCCTACAACTGCCAAGATTAAAAAGTTGCAGACTTAAAATTCAGACAACAGGTTACTGCCTTGGTGTTCTCTATATTAAAATTCTAAGCTATACTATTGCTTTGCAGAAATTTGTGTCTCTCCATATTCTCTTACATCAGTGTATCAGGAAAGACCTAATACTCCAGTTACACCAGAATCAGTAACAACTGCCTATATTGTTCATATAGTGCAGTTTATGGCCTTATGGGGAAAGGTTTTGTTACATTGCAGTGCCACAAGTCCACATTGCTTAAAAGGTTACTGTAGAGTAAGGTATACATGGAGATTTCAAGGTCATTTTTTCCCTTTTGTTAACAATAAATGTAGTAAACACCAAAGTTGGAGAAAAAGACTGACGTGCTCATAGGTAAAGTTTTCCTCTACCCTTGCAAGTTCTAGGAGCCATTTTGCAAAGGAGGAGTTTAAGAACTGGAATCGGGATCCACATTTCTACTGTATTATTTTGCATAATTAGAGTAGTGTCACCAAGGTAATAAAGAGGCAATGTAAATAAAAACCAGAATTTTTGAACAGAACTTGAAACTTTTGAAGCTTTAATTCAATCTAGCTTTTATGAAATGATAAAGGTTTGTTTTGGGTTTGTTTTTACGCTGTTCCCTTAGGAAACCTAGGAGAATAAGTAAATGCTTTTCCACCATATTAAGAAAGCTTTACATAGTGTTCATATTTAGAAGTGAAAAAGACCATGAACCAAAGAAGGATTTTACAAAACCATATCTGGTGAAAATATTTTTCAGATTTTGTTGAAAGCAAATCAACATTAAATTTTTCCATCCCTACTTTTTGGAGATTTTAGTTTTGTAACCTTTTCCTGCCTTAAACATAGGGTTTTGGTAGAATACTATAAAATAGAAGAATGACACACTGTCTATTTACGTTTAACTGGAGCCCATCATTTATCCCACAGACATACAGCCTAGGCTGATTCATTACCGTCACACTAATCATCACACACCCCAGGCTCAGCACACCTGGCAGAGATGGCTTTTCTAGTCAAGCATGAGCACTAATGAAGAAAGGAAAATTTGTTCCATGAAGAATCAAGTGCATTTTACAAAAAGATACAGAAGGAAATAAAAGGGGGAAAAAGCAGGTTTTTCAGATGTTTGTCGTCTTTTATAAAAAGTATGATTATTTGTTAAACTTTGCAGTCTGCTTTATTTTAGATATGGGATAGGTATAATCTTTTTTGGCATCAGTGGAAATCCTGAACAGATACAAAAAGGAAAAAAAATTAAGTTAGGTTCCTTGTGCAACTCTGACTGTATTTTGCCAACACTGAAGAAGTGCATTTGAAACCTTTTATGGTCACTGGCTCTAAGAAAAAGCATTGGGAACTAAATGTGCACCTTTAACTTTTCCACATTTCTTAGTATATTGCCCCCTAATACACTGGCAGCTCAAACAATATAGCATGTTTTTATAGCATACAACAAATCATATAAATAATGTCTAAAATAACAACAAAAGCAAACAAACCAACCATTTGTGTGACTTATGGCCGTTTTCTGATGATGAACATGGTACATGTCACTGGTTCACAAACCTTACGGAAATAAATAACAACCCTCTGCCGTGTTAAGTTCAACTAAGAGTGATTAGAAAGATCTCTCTGCTCAAGCTATTTACCACTGTCAGAAAACACTGTGTCGTCTTCCTTCCAGCACCGATTTGGGACCCAGCCCTCATTTAAGTGAATAGGAAACTGTTTTGCTCTTGCTGCCTATCCAGAGAATGCCTGTTAGAAATTTATTTCCTTCTTTTAAGTATGGTGCCATATAGCATTAGGACCACCCTAAAAAAGCTGGAATTATAAATAGGGCTTCAGGTTCATGAAAGCCTATTGTGCAAACACTTTTTGTCTGATTTAAGGTTCAGTGCAAACTGCAGTATTTTCTCTATACACCTGTCCCTCCCTTTAACTGTTTAGCTGAGTTCCGAGTAGCAATCAAGGAAATTTATATTCTGTGAAATTCATTTTTCCCTGAAAACTGTACTTGAAAACATTTTCAAGTGCGTCTCTGAATATATGAGAGTCATTCCTCACAGGAAAAAAAGTGGTTTCCCCTTATATTATGCATGTTATGTAGTTTATACTATTAAAAAGGGAGCTATATTTAAAGTTTGATAGGACATTAAATGTTTGAATTATTGAGAATGAAAAGCCCATTATTATTAAAATATAAAGATATTGCTTTTTTAAGAAGTATGGCATAAGTACACACGGAAAATGAAGTTTAATTTTTTTTCTACAGTAACCTGACATTTCTAGATAACTGTCCTTCCTTTATAGCGAGGCTCATATACCGATGTGCACTTGTGGGAGGTCAGCATCAGCTTTAAAAAAAAACCTTGTGAGATTACCAGAGTTTTCCCCTGTCTTTGGAAGATACCTGTGTTAAGCAGGTGATGATAGCAGTACTTATTTATGTAAGTTGTGTGAAGAGACACATACAAACACACATGCAGACACTCTCTGCCACATTTTCTCTCTCTCTCAAGATTTCACTGATCTTCTGGATTTTTCTTCAAATCTCAGCTCACCCTCTATTTTTGCCAACACAATTTTCCAAGAATAAATAACAGAGCTTACTGCTGTGAACCTATAAAAAGCAGGAACTAAAAATGTTGGCTTTGAAGATTCCAGCAACTTGAAAACTGACCTATGCTAAAATGACAAATTTAAGTCCACACACAGGGAGCAAAGAGAGTTGGAATCATCATTATTTCCCTGGAAGTTCTATAGAAATAATAGAGATTTTTTTTTTTTTGCCAAAACTGAATTAAGTTTGGAGTAAACAAAAATTCCCAGTTTTGTTGCTTTTACCTGTTAAAAAAATAGAGTATTTAAGACCAGATCCTTGTATTGCTCTTCCTCTCTACTTTTTTTCTTTTTGGTCCTCCTCCACCAACGTGAGAGAGGCGGCCTGAGCCCTGCAGGAAATGCTGGTCCCGCAGTGGAGCTGGCGGGGGTCTGCAGGCACCACAGGGCTCCACACCTGCCCCTCGGGCACAGTGACAACATTGGCATTTTCGGCAGGACTTGCAAGAACTCATGGCATACCAACAGCCGGCAAGAGGCTGAGACAACTGTTATTCACAAAAGCATTTTTTTTCAGTGAATAGACATTAATAAGTCAATAAGTACTATTCTCTCTTTTTTATATTTGATAGACATGAGAGTCTTTACTAACAATTTTCCTGAAAAAATGAAACAACTTTTAGGACATCAAAAATTTGAACTGTCTGTACACATCCAGCTGATACTAAAGTAATGCTTGACTAATAATAATAAAGAAATTTCTCCTCCGTTGTAGGCTACGGATCCCTGGCAGGACTCATTATGTTCTGTGTTTTAGAAACAATAAGTGCTACTTAGTAAATATATTTGGATCTCAGCCTGCCCAGGAAGCCCATCCACGAAGAGACAAGAGGAAGACTGCATGGTCTCTGTACCAGGTGTCTCCATTTTATAGCCATCTTCCCCTGTCCAAACTCCCTGGGCAGTGCTGCTGCTCAGGCCAAGGTCTGAGACAAGGTCTGACCAAACTCTGAAGTGGCAACAAAATGAAGAACATATTTGAACTTTATGTATCTCTCTATCTCTTTTGTTTCAGTTTTATTTCTATTTATTCTTCCTCTTTATTAATTTAAGGGTTTCATTACATGGGAGGGGAAAATCTCAGAAAAGCCCTAACACCCCTGCCTCTTATTGTGGAATGCAAACAAAGCAACGATATGCACTCTGCAGACTCAGAAATGGGACTGGCCACTTTATCAAGTTACACTTCTCGCTTTCTTTTTCTATGACTTTCTTACTGCCTTAGGATTTGACATTACATAGGAAATCCAAGGTGCCTCTTTTTTAATGCCATCTGCCTGTCAGTACTGATGCCGGCAGGAAAAAGAAGGAAAGGTCCAGTCCTTGTGAATGGCCGTGGATCCTGCTGCTATTGGGGGAAGCAGAGAGCATTAAGGAATGGAAATTGAAGCTGAACAGGAAGGGAGGGAAACACAGACTTGTCCAGTTCAGTCCATGAAATAAGTTGCCAGTGGAAGACTTGAGGCTATGCAAATTATATTTAGAAAGGTCAGAAAAATTGTTCCCGGTTCATATTTTTTCAAATTAAAACATCACAAGAGACCATCATGAATGTCTTATGGGAAACAGGCTAGGATTAGCACAATAATGCATATACTAAGTAGGTATTTTCTGACTTCCCTCATTCCCTAATGATGCTGTAGGAGAGACACCGTTCTGTTAAAAGCATACCCACCATATCCACCCGTATTGCCATGACTTGTTCGCGGCAAAGAAAAAACAAACTCAATATCTGTACAATTGATTCCCACTCTTCTATCTGGCTAAAAGAAGGTTACAAAATTGCCTGATTACAACAGGTACCAAGGAACATACATGGTGCTTCTGAAAGTGGCCGTTTGTAAGAGACATATAAAACATTATTACAGAACAGAGCATATCCTCATATGCTCTGAAAATACAATGTTTTGCATGTTGGCTCACTTCTGCAAAGCTTGATGGTAAAGTACTTCCCCCCCCCAAATGTCAATTCTTTCCTGTTCATATGTACAAAATCCTCAGCTTTGGTAAAATAACATTTCCTGAGCCCTGCCACTGTCTATGGCAGGAAGCAGAATTAAAAGAACCAGACTCTGAAGGTTTCTTCACTCCTTGCAGGACTGCTCTGCTCAACAGAAGCAGCCTTTGGAGCTGTCCTGACATGTAACAAGGAATATTGGCCTCCTTCCTGTCTGCCTGCTTTCCTGTGAGGTTAGTTTCACCAAGGACCACGTCCACAGATGTGTCAGTGTATCTGTGGAACAGACATATCTCACCCTGAGCCCCAATTCTCACTGGGCTGCAACCGTTGACACTAGGGAATAAAGCAAATGCAAAGGACTCCCACCCTTAGCACTAGTATAACTAATCTTCTGAAGCCAAAAGGACAGCAAGTGGTGACATTTAAAAGCCATTCTGTCTGTTAATAGTGTCTTGTCCTTCCAAACAAGACGGAAGAAAACATAAATGTGAATAGGCAAGAATTGACAGTGTTTGAAAACAGAATGCCTAAGTCTCTCAGGTCCTTAAGTCCCTAACGTTCTTCCCTGCTGCTTTCAGATCCTGCCTATGGCTTGCTTTTCCAGTGATGTGACCTTAGCAGCTTTGTTCCCTTGGGCCAACCTACTCACTGTGCCATCACACACAGCCCACTGGTCCACGGGAGTGAATCTGTACAACTCTCAATTTAGCTAAAAGTATCATTTGATCTCTTAGTACCCTGGATATGTAGCAGTGTGTGTTTACTTCAGAGACCCCCTAATCAACTCTCCCCAGTAACCCAGCAGTCTGAAAGAGATTTATCTTCCTGTCTCAGGTCCCTGTCTGCCAAGTCTAAAGTGCAGCCTGTCCATCTGTGACTCTCAATATTAGCTCATTCAGACAGCCACTCATTTGGAAAAAGACATCAAGATACTAGACAGGGAAAAAGAAATGTATCTTAAAGCAAACAAAATAACCAACAAAAGCATAAATATGATTGAGGTCAACAGCAGAGTAAGTGAAAATGCAAGTGTCAGAGGTCTTTCCTCAAAGAAAACAAGAAGGAAAAAAAAAGTGTAATCTATTACAGCAAATTAAAAGAGGCTATTTTTCATCTGCATGTGTCTAATATCCTCACCTCCTTTAGTGGAAGGAATGATACAGCATTATTTTTCTCAAAAGAAAAAATGAAATAAGGACCAGCTATTTATTCTTTCTCTAAAGTTTGAAATATCAACGCTCTTTCAGCAGCTAGACATCCATCACAGCTCATTTTGTACCAGGGAAGCTGCACTTTAAATGAAGCATTGAGGGTAACACTGTCACCAAAAACAATTACTAAAATATTCAGCTGTGCTATCTGCTTGCCTAGAAAGCTATCAGAAAGTTTGATCAAAATGGTGTTGCACCAAGTCTGCTTGGGGTATGGCCAAGCTCCTTCAATCTAGTTTGACCAGCCCCTAATTAACAGTCCTTTTATAGTTGTAGTTATTAGTGCTGAGTGCATTAGTGAGATGATGGTGCATATTCATGGAACATAACTGCTAGTCTCTGGGCTACATGAGAAAAATCACCTGGTCCCAGTACACTTCCTCTCTAGTCTTTCAATTCTGGATTTATCCCTTTAAAATTGCTTTTCCTGAGAATTTTACAGCTAGCTAACTGACTTTCTGTTCCTTCTCTTGCACTGTGCATGAGTAAGATCTTTTCAGAGTTCTGCTAGCAGCTCTTTCCTTTAATAAAAATATTGTATTGTATTCATAAACCACTTGGATGGAAGGAAGGTTTGCAAAACACACAATAGTATTTAGAAGGTAAATAATCATTGAAGAGCTACTGAGCATTATATAATCTTTACTAGACCTCTACTTCATGCCAAAATGCTTGAGACATGTGGCTAAGGAGGACTGAACTCTATCATATGCTGAAATGACAACTTAAGCTTCAAGAAAAAATGTCAGAAAAAATTTATTTGCTCTTCTCTTTCTTCTTTTCTCTCTTTTTTCTCTTTTCTCTTCTCTCTTTCAGTATTTGATTAATTCTGGTACCTGATTCCATAAAAGCTTTGATTTTTTTTCCTCAATTTATTTTACACATAAATTTCCATTTTTCAAATGTTATGGAAATTTGCATTGATTATTAGAAGAATTTTGATCACAGGTGGATTTGATATTTTATGGTGATTGATAGAGAGGTAGGGTGAGTGTCCAGGATTCCAGGAAGCACACTGAGGCTTTCCCACTGTGGATAAAGTCTTGTTATGAAGTGGACTTTTGAGGGAAGGAAGGGAACGAAACGGTAAAAGCAACCCACGTTGTAGGCCATCTTGTATCTGCATATGAATCCAGTAATGAAAAAATATAAAAATGCAAATTATTCATTGACAATTACAGAGTCATCATTATGTTTTAGAGCCAGACCTTAGTGTGGCCATTCTTTCTGCCTTTCCAAAATTTATTTCATTGAATGTTCATTTCACATTTTGGAGACCATCTCTGTATCCATAGAAGCTGGGCACCGCTACCATACTCAGCATCAGACACACTGTGTGTGTGTATGTATACATATATGGTTGTATATAAAAGAAACATCTTTCTATATAAAGATTTTTAGTGAACTTCCAGTTTCTGAAATATTGTTACAGATCAATGCTTGAATTCTGTGACTAAAAATGCACTTTCCTCATGGATTTTCCCTGAGCATTTTTTTCCTTCCACTGATCTCAGAATTACATAAAACCAGCATTTTGTGTGGCATTTGGGTCTTTTTACATCTTGACTTCATTCAAAACAAGAAATTTAAACTGCATGTGATGGAAAGGTGAACAACTGAGGAAATGCTCTGCTGCTTCCCCAAAGAGGTTTCTACTGTCCAGCTCAGACTGCCTTTTCACTGAAGGAATGGACAAGCTAGATCTTACTGACCTTTTCTTCTAGTATGGACATTCAAGATGAGGTCTGATACCGATTTTAATTTGGGAATAATTGTACCTCTGCCTCCAAGTCCTCAAAGGCTTATGAGCTCTGTGAGGCGGGATCTGAGTTATTCCTACCCACCACTTAAGTGTCTAACAGTTTTCTGTTACAGCTGCTTTCTAAACTCTCGACCTTTTGTGGAAACGCAATGTTGTGTTCGTTGCTGTACGTGAGGCACTCTACTGAGCAGGAGGTGCTCTGACTGATTGGGGTATGGGCATGTATGAAGGTGGTGTCCCTGCCTTCCTGCTTCCTACTCCCTGTTGCATCAGGCAGATAAAGAGGAGGGAGCTGTAAACAGCCTAGAGAATCTGGAAATGCATTTGTGCCAGCGAAAAGCATTCAGGTACATATTTACTTTAAAAAGACAGACTCCACTGTCCCACCACTTCCCCTCACAAAATCAGAAAAATTT
This sequence comes from Pelecanoides urinatrix, assembly GCA_013400755.1. NCBI lineage: Eukaryota > Metazoa > Chordata > Aves > Procellariiformes > Procellariidae > Pelecanoides > Pelecanoides urinatrix. The sequence goes on from VZTQ01012136.1 coordinate 916,816, forward strand.
TTAAGCCTTTTTTTCGCTCATGTGCTGCTATTTTAGTAATTAATGTATCTACCATAGCAACATATTTCAAGCTTGAATACATATAGTACATTTATTGTTCTTAGAAACACTCTCAAATAGACAGTACAACTACTTATCTTTCCTATCATATTCACAACAGATGTTTATACCCTTGTACAATAATTACTTGTACTCTATTCGCATTAGGTATGCACTTAAAGAAAAATTATATGATTACTGTTTAGCCATTTTTAGCATGAGTAACCTGGAGGATTGTATTTTACGATACATTTCTAATTACTGTATTATGGCAAAATGATATGGAACAAGTCCAGAGTTGAGGCTAACCATCTACCTATGGACAGGTTTTGGCAGGGATGCTCCTGATGCTGAATTACTGTTCTGGAAGTCAGCATTGATTTCCTGGTCCCTTGCTTGCTGCAGGGATAACGAAAACCAGCACTGAGCTATTTTAGGCTACTAAAAGAGCAAGAGGCTCAGGAGGAGGAAAAACACCAAAATGGTCTGTCAAAAATGCATGTGCTACTTGTCAAATTGGCATTAATCAACTTTTTTTGAGCTCTTGTGGTTCCCTCTAGTCAGCAGTCTGAAATGGCTGCACGGAGTTGCCTAGCTACTGCAGTGCTCCCAAACCTTGAGTCTCTCCCTTTCCAGCTCTCTCCAGCTCCTCTGTTTGGGCATATTTATGTCACATCTTTGCTATCTCTCTTGCTGTGAGACCCTTTGTGCCAGATACAGCTGTTTAGGGTGGGATCTTCTATCATATGTGCGTGGTGTGGATCCCGGAGTGGCACTGTACTGCAACCAGTGCAAGAGCTTCACTAGAAGAAACAGTCCCTAGCTAAAGCCCCGTACCTGACCCACTCATGCCTTGGCATGCAAACCAGCATGCCTCTCATGGCTCCACAAACTTCCTCCGTCCTCGCACAGCCCTCACTTCGCCCTTACTCTTTGACTGCAGAAGTGGTCCCCATCACATGAGGGCAATAAAGATTGGGAATCACCGGCTAGTTATTCCTTTAAGCAGCAGTGAAAAACACAACCATGCTGGTAATGCTGAAAGCAAGCATAAGTTGCATTTTAGATCTCCACGTTGGACCCCTTTGCTATTCAGAAAAAGCTCTAAGCCAAAGAGCCTGACTGAGGGCTGCCTGATTCACTATCAGAATTAACACAGCAGCATGGAGCAACCAAAGCTTTTGTCTGATGCTATAACAACTGGCTCCAGCTGACTCTCACACTGAAAAACAAACCTTCCCCCAGTCTTTGTCCTCCTGATACATCGTTTCCACTGTCATCCTTTGATGCTAAGTCAACTACGCTGGCTGTACCGTATTCTGGCATTCAGCCACCATAATCCACTGCATTTGCTGTGCAGGAAGGCCTCAAATTGAGTCATCAAGTATTAAGTTTGGGCCTTTGAGTGCCATCTGAGAGGACTGTTTTACTCCAAGCCTCAGTTCTGATGCAGTCAATCACCAGGGACTCAGGCTAGCCTCATAAAATTGCTCTTCAGCCTAGATTTTCTCTTCAGTCTTAACAAGTCACTAGTGCTCCTGTTCTTTTTCCTTCCTTTTGTAAACTTTATTTTAAAGCCATACTACATACGTTTCATTTTCACATAATGAGCAATGCTCCAGAAATTACAGCATCCTCCAGCTAGAAACAGAAAATTGTTTTAGCTATTCTGTCAGAAAGAAGTTTATCTCCTGATTGCCGCTCTCCTTCCTAGCACCTGTTGCATGCAGATACACTGCAGCTTAAAGCCTTCTGCAGTACATCTGAATGAATAGTAAAATTAGCCTGTCTCTGAGGACAGCTAGCTCTGCTACCTTTTACACTATGCCACATCATATGTGTAGATTCACTCCACTGAGTGAATAGTAAAAGATGTCTTCAGCATTTCTGGAAGTTTTTGGCTTAGTAGGACAATTACACACTTTCGTTTAGGTTCTTTTTTGTTTTATTCTTGCCACTGCACTTCATTGTGAAAACACTCAAAAACAAAAATTATGTTTAAACTGATTCCCAAGCACTGGAACTTGATTGTCCTTACTGTCAAAGCATTGCACTGATTTCTGGTCAGGGCCAAATTGTGGCAATCTCCCAAAACAATTCCCAGGCACAATTTATGAACTAACATGAGCTGGAAACCATTCCCAGTGGCAGTACGCACGCACCCGCTGCAGTTTGGAGGCTGAGTTTAATAGGGAGGACTGGTCATTCTGCGCAGCTGGGCCCAGAGCCAGAGGGTGCTTCTGTGCACGTATAATTTACTAATACGGATGTGGCCACGGAGCCTGAAAAAAAGAGCGCTTCATTCAGTGCCTTCATCTCGCCTGTTTATCTCAGCACAACACTTCTGTCATACACAACAGCCTGCTCCACAAATGACACTCTTCTACACACATAGCCAACATAAATCTGTCCATGTGAAAATTACACTAAGTTTCTATCAATTCCAATGACTGTGGGACTAGGTATACAGCCTCTCTGTTCACCTCACTATCTGGCACTCAGCAAGACAAGCAATCAGTGCTAAGGGTTTCAGTGTGGTCATCTGTGTGTAATACCAGGTTCTGACTTGCACCAACGTTAAGAACTGGAGGCAAAAATTGTTCACCGTCTTATTTTGCTCTCCCTTCACACTGGGTAAACACAACCAGGATGTGAAGGAGGAGTGAGCAGGGTTTCTCTTTGCGCCCCTTTTCAGTGTAGGTACCACATAGCCACCAGGACAGGCTTGAGTCCCTAATCCCTTCAGCTTCTCTCATAGTATTTAGCATCCTGCTTGCTTAGCTTGATGCTGGTGGCACTCATGGTACACAGCTGCAACAAGAGGAAAAGAACAAAGCTCCGTTAATCAAATCCAGCCCTATACTCCTATATTTAGATGTTACTTCCCAGAGGAAGTCTGAGTCTCTTTTGCAATGCCCTTTCATCCAAATATGCTTAAGAAGTAATGACAGTTCATCCATCTAGTCTTATGCCTTTCTTTTTATATACGATACAGCAACAGTTCTAAGAAACTGCTGTAGTAAGAGATCTAGAGTAGGAATATTATTGTCAGTCTCTTAACATTTACCTTTAGAAGGAAACTTTAGCTTTGTTCAAATATGTCTGCTAAAACGTCTGATGAACACTACAGACAGAAACCTGTCAAAAATCTCCATTTCTCTGCCTCCTTCCCCTTCCCAGTTTTTCAATCAGGCTACACACCGGATCATACAAATATATTAGAAGCTTCCAGTGAGTGCTTTTACCTCACCTTATTTGTGTAGAGGAGAGGTTTCTGCAGTAACATATGTATTAGTCGTATCTTGCTTTTATCATGAGTGACCTACGTCAGCGTAAAAAGGGAAGACCTTACTTGACATTGCTGATATTCTATAAGAGAAAAGAAGGAAAGCTAAAAAGCTTCTTTCCTTGACAAAAATAAACACAAGCCCAAGCCATTGCATGCTTTTGACATGTATCAAAAGAAGAGCAAATAAAATGAAAACATGTTCTTTTTCCCTAGGATACCTTTAAGAGAAGAGTGATTAAGGTGTTAGAACTTAGGCCACAGAGGAAAGAGTTTGAAGGGTTGCTGATGTTAGAACAAGCTGTGGCAATTCAGGGTCCCTGAATACATGGAAGAAAAATAGCAGTGACATGTCATTCAAATGTGTTGCAAGTTCTTTAGGAAAGTTACGTTAGCCTTTCGCCTATGGATGAAAAACTACAACTACAACTAAAACCTTGACTACATACTGAGAGGGGCATATATCCTGTGCATGTGTGCAGTCCCAGATATCCTATCCTCATTTCAGAGGCAGTGACATAAAATGAATAAGAAAGATGTCCCAGCTCACAAAATTTTGCAGACTCCAAAGGAATACCTGTGGATGTCAAAAAGTTCCAAGAAAGGAGGCAAACTCGAACTCCGAAATCCGGAACTAATTTCTGCAGTTTGAGACATCTTAGCTTCTATGAACTGTTACTCAATGCCTGCTCTCCTGATGCAAAATAGGGTAGGTCATATAATGGAAATCACCTGATACTTTTCCAAGAACTTTGGAAATAAGCATAGAAATATCTTTGGATACCACTCAAGTGAATCATAAGGTATTTAGCAATTACTTGAATATCAAAGGACTGTGTTGTTAAAAAGGCCAAAGGAACAGAAAAGGTCTTGAAAAGTAACTGTTGGTTCAGAAAATACAGACTGATAGGGACAAATAACAATGATGGAAAAATCCATATACCTGCACGTCTCTCTCTCTGGAAGTAGAAAAAACGCCCCATAGATTCTCCTCTGAATAAACACCTATTCTACGGCTACTATCCATGGCTACATTACAAAAGGTGACCATTAATTCCCAGCAATATTATATGCCTGGCTCCTGTGACTCAGCGTCCTGCATAGTATAAATGATGATGTTTGTGCCCTGAAGCTAAGAACCATACTGATAAAGGATGTTGTATGGCCACCGTACTAGATACATTGGGTTCAGCGTACAAACCTGACAGTCTCCAGGACAGCAATGTATAATTCAGAGCTCCTCTCTCTCCTCTTTCCTCATTTGTTAAGTGAAAGAGAGCAGAAAGTGACAAAGGAGACAGGGAAAGAAATACTTGCATCGCTACATGGAGAAACAAGTGTGTTTAGCCATCCTGTGCTGTCTTCCACAGCTCAGCTACACTGTACTTTTTAAAGACTATAGATGGGTGTTTCCAAGGCCACTGTCAGAGAGCCCACCATCAGTTGACAGGCTAATCTCTACGCTGCCACTGATAGAAGAGCTCACACTGTTGTCCTGGTGTCAGCTTCTGTACTTGTAAGCTGAATATATTCCTTGATTTTAAAAGATCACATAGTCTGAACCCTTTTAGTGATAATAATTCTGGAAGGGAAGTGTACTAATATATACCCAAAATACTGCCAAGCCCTTCAAGTATATATACTTGGAATATTGGCCAAGGGAGGTGGAAAATTCTTCTTTTCACTAATTTCAGACACATTGGTTTTCATTTTGAGCTTTCAGTTGGATGTCTTACCCTCTCTGACCTCTATATTCTGCAAAATTTCAAAATCATAGCTTCCAACAAATCCAGCTCTAAAAAGTCCGGAGCTGTTTATGCGAGGGCTTACCAGATGAAACTACTGCTACCTCTACAAAGCGCATAAGATGCAGACAGGCAGTCACTGGGAGAGACTGGCCTCCCAGTCTTGCCTGTCACTTCGCATCTTAAAAAGCTATCTTGATGTGACATAGAGAACTTAAGATGACAACTAATTCCATTTAGAAATAACTCTATTATACATCACACATTTTCTGTGGTTTTGTCCTTTTCTTTTTAATACTAAGGATAGTTGCGTAAATGTTGGACTTTTTGTTTCTTAATTTTTCCTTGGCAATTTATCCCTAATCTATTGCTGTAACTAAAGTTGTCAATTAATTTATTGGATTTATTTAGCCTTTTTCTTGGGAAAAAATGCATTTTGGAGAACATGCTTGTTATTCAGGAAGGTTTGCTAATATTTTCTTTTTACAATTGTCTGCACACAAGTTATTGTAAGTTTTTAAGTTTAAAATGGTAATGATACTAACATTTTTTATCTCATAGTATAGGACCACCAGATACTTTTTTCTTCCTATCCAATGGGATGGAAGCAATTAAGTTCTCAAACTATTGACATTTAAGAGGAGAACTAAGGAATAAGAGCAAAAGAACTTATCAAAAAACCAAAGTCCTATCATTAAAAGAACAAAGGAGGTAGAAAAATAAAAGGAATAGCATGATGTGTGAGAGAATCTCTTTAGAAACAAACTTTTCTTTCACATTTCTTTGATGTCCCAGTCTTGGCTCCCACCAATTTTAGTTAGCAGTCTTCAGGTCACTCTAAAAATTTCTAAAATAGCTGCACTTGACATCCTTCCTATTCACTCTGTAAAGGTCACTTTGACCTTTGTATTATAGATCTTAGTGTTGGTTTAGCACATTCAACATCCTTGTCACAAGTCTGCTGCCAGGGTCTGTTGCAGGGGAGTTAGCTTTCTCAGAATGGAATAGATGACATTTTCAGCCAAACAGACTAAAAAAAAAAAAAAAAAAAAAAGAATAGGA
>VZTQ01012136.1:922953-1043648 GCA_013400755.1 Pelecanoides urinatrix
AAAAAAGAATAGGAATACCCTCTCCAAATTTTGATCCATCCTATTTAGTTTTGTTTTCATTTCCAAACAAAGAGACAAAACCACCATGCTCAGCCTGCGAGGGGGAGGAAGAGTTGCAGTACCAACGAAAACATCTTATTACATCATTGTCACAACAGTTTTGTCACCAAAATCTCACCCAGTCCCCCTTATCTTTCATTAAGTGCTACTTCTCCTAAATTGATTTACAGAAAAAAAAAAAAAAAAATTATCATCAAGCCATTTTAACTAACAATAAAAANNNNTTGAGTGCTACTTCTCCTAAACTGATTTACAGAAAAAAAAAAAAAAAAAAATTATCATCAAGCCATATTAACTAACAATAAAAAAAAAATAATGGAAAATTCTATTGCAGGAAGATTTATGTTTTGCTTTTCTAGCTTCAAATGTTTTTCATTTTCTATTTAACTTGTATTAAGGAGAAAAAACATATTTTTCCTACAGTCCCAGTTACACATGTCAAGTAATCCTTTATGTACACTTATACAAGCATTTTATTATTATGACCATCCATTGTAAATACATTTATTAAGAACAGTTTATCAGTAATTCTTTTTCATTATCTGTATTATTTCTCAAATATAATAGTTTCATATCAGGAACTCTGTTAGCCATAGAAAAGTTGATATGTTTTCTACAGTGCCATAATAACAGATTTTTACTCTAAACTTGTGGTCTAGATAGCGGGATTTTGCTTTGCTGTAAAGACAACAAATTTTTATGGAGTTAATGCTTGTGCATAATTCCACATTCGTTCAAAGAATAACTCTAGAAAGCAGATATAGATCCTTTGGTTTTCAGTGTTAGCAATGAAGCATAAAATATGATAGTGAAATAGCAAGAGTTATTTATTTCTATGTCAATCATTTAAAAAACAAAACAAAACAAAAAAACCCAGAAAAAAACCCACAACAACAGGAGGGGGGTTGTCACGGATAGCTCTTAGAAAATTTATATCTAATGAAGTCAATGAAAACATTTGCATTGGCTTCAATAAGGTCAAGATCCTAATTTAAGCACCTAGCCACCTCCCATGCTTAGCTACTGCACTTAACACATCTTGCTGGAAGTTACCTGCTGTGTATATTCCAAAGCTGCAACATCATATGTATTTTTAAAAAACATATGCAATAAAAATAAATCTGATCTAATTTACCGCTGTAAAGACCATCCATTTATATAGAGAGGTCCATAAATTTGATTGTAGTTTTTTATATTAATTCATGTGGTGACTTAAAAAGTAAAAAGTAGAAATTATATCCAGTTTGCAGAAGAGTAACTAGTGACTTTCCCTTAAAAATTAAAGCTCCTCCCATCCTCCCTCTATTGAATCCATAATGTTAAGCAAATGCCACCTCATAGACACAAAAACGCATAGATGTGCACGAGTATGAAATTTCCACTGACGCAAATGAAACTTCAGACATCTGAGGGCAGGATTTAGCCCAGAGTACTCAGAGTGTGACAGCTCATTTATTTTCATGGCGGTGAACCAATGAAGGAGAAAGGCTCTTAATGTGACACAAAGAGCTTTAAAAGCAGAAATGGGAATTCAGGGAGTTGCTCACAAAGTCAATTGCTTTTTTAAAGATGTTCCTGCATTTCATGTTTATGCTCAGCATGGTAGTCCCTGCTCCCTCCAGTCTCCAATAAGAGCTGATTAGTCCTTCAGCTACAAATGCAGATGTTGGAGGACCTGTTCTTAGGTTGTTAAACAGTTAAATTCAAAAGCAGTCTACACAGCCTGTTGAAAAAGAAGAATTATCATCCAGAAGAGAACTAGAGAAGCTGAAGATGGAAGGAAAGCCTCAACTGCCCAGACCCATATCAGATGATAAATTGAAGAGAAGTACCTTCACTAGCACATTCTATATTTCTTCAAAATTTATGTTAAATTAATTAGTTCAGTTAATATATTGACCATTCTGAATTATAAATTTTGGAATCTTTCCTCTTTAAAATAAAGTATAGTGCTTGTGCAAAGTACCAGGCAACCTCAATTTTGGAGACGGAAGCTTTCTGTTCTTCCAAGAATATTAAGAGGAAGCTTCCAACCATAATCCCAACAGAAGAGACACACAAAAATCCCTTGCACCTTGTTTCACTTCTTCTCTTTCCTTGTCCACACATGCACAAGGCCGTTTGCTTTTTCTTCTCCAAAGTCAGTTACTCAAAGTGAGCATGAGATACCAGATTGGAGCAGAATGCCTCAGCAGAGTTTAATGGGATCTCCTTTAGGACCAGCCCAGATGAGAAAAGAATGCAAATTGTTTTCACCATTCTGGGATTTTGACAGCCTGTGAAAAATGACCGAGCAGTTGCTGATCACTTCCTAGAAGGGCTATTGTTTACATTTTCTGTTCCTGTGTAATGGGGCAACACTGAGATGTACTCAGGTTTTCTCTTGGCATTTAAAGTTAACATTTCATTGTGGGAAAAACAGCTTAATATCTAGGAGCAAAAACCATGTGTAACAGTTCAACTTTTTTGATAGAATTCTTTAAATGCAAGTTTGAATCATGAGTCAGGTACAGCCCATGCTTCCCAGTTGGACTGAGTACCAGCATTGCTTCCCAACTGGTGCTGTGTTGAAAATTATCACTTCCTCAAACCAGTGCCCTAATAATGGCACTGTCTATACAGACAGGATCTGCTCAGGAATATCTGCACAGCACAGGACAGGTGTGACAACCTGGGTTAGCTAAGTCAAATGAAATAGCAGATAAAACAGATATTTGTGATATTTACTTGATTTAACAACTTGAATTCAATAATGGCTAAACTCTTACACCACTACTTCAAGTTGCAAGCTATGTGGTCCTTCCCGTGATTTTAAAAACACTTAACTACCACAAACTAGTTACCATGACCAAAGAATACAGTCCTCACTGTTACTCTTCAGAATATTGGTCATAGACTGAGCCTTACCCTGTTTTTCCAGGGCCCACTGGCAAAATTAAGCCCTGGAATAAAATAAAGATAGAAAAGAAAAATCAAAGCAAATGCAGTAGAAAAGGAAAAAAGAGAAGGAGAGGAAGAGGAGAGGAAGAAAGAGCACCCCGAAATTTCTCTGTTTCTTTTTCTTGTTAGCAAGTACACGCAATACTCAGGAGAAGTACCATGTACTTTGACAGTAAATTGACAGGAGATACTGAAAGGGGTGAGGGAGGGTTCAAAACCACAAATGAACATGACTAAAACACAGATACCTTCCTCTTATTTTTTCTGGTGACAATTCAGACTTTTTAGCAGAACAGTTCAGAGAGATAATATTTGATTTTTTTTTTTTTTTTTGCTTTCTGAAGATCTTCCTATTACTGAAAAGTCTTATTTTTTTGTCAGAAAAAAGCTTGAACTAAACAGAATGTACCATTTATTAGTTTTCATGTAAGCCAGTAAGATGGAGTGGAGAATAAGAACTACTACAAAAAGAAAGCTGCAGAGATATTATGGAATTTTCTAAAGAAGGAGTGTCTGCAGTTTCCAAAACACAATCACAGTTGACAGAAATTCTCACCTCTTTTTACAATCTCACCAGAGACTAAAGACTAAGAAAGCACAGGAGACAGTTTAATGTCTTGTCTTTCAAAGTGATCTCTTCAGATTTAGGATGAACAGAAATGCTGAACTGATGTGAGGGCACATTCACTATCGCTACTTAATGGTTTATGTGGTGTTCTGTGGGGAGCTAGAAGATTTTGGTCTCTCTTGCTCCCAGCCTGGCATTTTTCACAAAAAAAAAATGAGGAGGAGAAAAAAAAGTCATGGACGATAAAATCAATCCACTCTGAAAAGACAACTAAAGCATTTCATGAAAATGCTCAAATACCTGCATCAGCTCAGTGTGCTCACCTCAAAGACATGCACAGTAAAGATAGAATTTTTATTTGATAGCTGACCAGTAGGGAAGAACCAAATGGCCAAATTAATGATAAATATAACTCAAGAGCACAGTTGTTGGGCCATGCATGCAGAGGTATCATAAAGACTACAATGTGCAGCCTTCAATTTTGAAAGCCCCCAGAAAAAGGGGAGTGGCAAGGTTTATCAGGAAGAAAAGAAAATCAAGAATGTGCCAAAGTGTTATGTGAAGACAATAAACTAGAGAACGTCAGAAATGTGGCACAAACAAGAGCTGTCAGGATGATACTGGGAGCCAAAGAGACAGTGTCACTCTCTAAGGAACCCAGGTGTTTTTAATATGATATTACAAAACCAAATTATATCTCCTACGTGTTCAGCACCGTAAACATATTTCATGTTAAACTTGGCTCTAGCAGTAGTACTGAAATTACCCCCATTTGGAGGAATTTCAGCCTAATAGTCAAGAATGGACATTCAAGGACATCCTTAGTTCTTCAGTGACATATTCAGAAGCCAAACAATGTAAAGGCAGAGAAAGAAAACAAGGAAGCAAAAAGTTACCTGCTTTGGTTTTATTTCTGTAAGGACTTAAAAATCCCTAGTGATACTGCCAGTTATATCTGTAAAATTAATGAAAGTACTGCACAAGACCTGGCACCCTTTACTTGTCTTTCTCTCTCCCTGCCACCCATTCTAAATATTAGAATTTTTTTTAAAAAATTGAAAGGTGTTCTTTACTTGACACCAAATGTTTCATGTGTCAGGAAAACATGGGTTAGGGATTTGGAGTTCTGCACAATATGAATAATGCAGTGGAGTACTATGGTAGCATGAACTGCTAGCATGTCTAACTGTCTAGACAAAAATTAGGTCTTGACGCCAACTAGAGGTCAGGACAGGTACTGAAATATGGATTTCACATGCCATATTAGTTCTGTGAGCACATGTTAAATAACCCTGTGTCCCTGCCCCCTCCCCCCCCAGCCCCAATCCGTTCATCTATCCTTTATGTGTTGAAACTTCTACTATCTTGGCATTTTCTCCCTGGAACTTCTGCTCCAGAAAACTGAAACTACAACATGGAACAACAGTAAGTATTGTAGATAACAAGCTGTTTTGACAACAAAACCAGAATCCTATGTATCCAAAATACTTGTCCGTTAGCATTCATTGCATTTCATGAGGGTTTTTTTGCTTACTTAGCCTTTCAATATTGTTGTCCAGGGACAGGGCTCTTCGAGCTGAGTCAGGATTTCTGATTCTCAAACAAATCTTAAAGCCTGGCTGTGTATAAGACTTAATTTTAATTTTTCTTCCCCCTCACTTGTTGTCTTTGCCTCTTGAAGTAATGCTCAGCTGATATTCCAGCAAAAGCATCCTCCAGCTCTCTGTCTCCTCATGCACAGCACCACATGAAGCTCACCAGCATTCTCTCTGTTGAGCCCACAGGCCACTCTTGCATCTTAGTGTCTTCTATCTGAAACAGCCAACCCATCAGCCTGCTAAAGAAGGGAAATTAAAGGATATGGGGCTACTCCCTCACAAAGATCCTACAAGTAAAGTGTTGAAGTATTGTGTGCCAGGTGAATTCCCATACTGCAGTCTCCCACCTGCACTCTGGACTACTTCAGTGGTTCAGTTCTCACTCTAATAGAGGAGGAATTCCTCCTGCAGTTCTTAGCTACACTCAAATCTGAACTTGGGGATAAGTGCTGAAGAAAAGTGGCTGAAATTTAGAGAGCAGCAAGGAGGGTAAGATGATGTTCCCATTTCTACCCTGTCACTTTTGTATCAATTACAGAAGGAACATCCCAAATAAAATCAAATACAGTCAGCTAAGCCTTTACTTAGGGAGTAAGTGTCAGCTTTGCGTCATCACCAAATGGGACCGGCAATTCTCTGTTGACTCAACTCTGAGTCATTTTTCATTGGGTTTCAGCTGACATTGACTTTACATCATATTCATCTGAATGAGGAGCCTCTGCCCTTTCAACTAATCCTTACAGTTACAGAGAGGGAAAATCACAGAAAGAAAGAGGGAGGTGAAAATACTATGGCTAAAATTTGTCTTGTAATAGAATAATATTAAGCTTCTGAAGGGGTATATAGGCCGTTTCCTCACTTTATGAAGGAGTTTAATGGTCTTTTAAAAGCAATAAATAAATGGGCTGCTTGAAAGCATTCTCAAGTTAGTATTGCTCTTCTCCTGCTAAGTCTGCTAATTATGGCATTTTTTCCATTAATTAAGAACTTAAAGTCCTTAAAACCAGCTTTGAATCAGTCCTCTGAACTGCAGTAGTTCCGCAGAATTGCACCAATATCAGACTAGCCTCACTTTGCAGTGAATACACTCACAAAGGGCAGGAATTCTGTGTCTGACTGTAAATTCCTTCCCTGACAATATGCTTTCAGGAATGACCAAGCCTCCATCTCCAATTTTCTGCTAAAAAAGATTGACCTGGGCATTTCAATTTCCACAAGGATCATTGCTCATAGTGCAATAAAATACAAGAATGTATCACTAGCTAGGTTTCCAGCTACCAGATGGTATGGCTTATTTATAGGTTTCATTTTATAAGTATTTGAAACAATAAAATTCAGAAGTAACTTACCAAAAGAAGCCATACAAGCAAAGTAAACTAGTTCATCTGTGTTAATCCCTAATGTGAAAAACTGCCCCATACCATCACATCAAATATTTAAAACCATCTCCCTGTAATAAATTTGCATCAGGTCCAATGTATTACATGAGAGTTTGTCAGCAAAATCCAAAAAACTGGTTTGCACTTTCTCATATATTCTTAGCCGCCTTATTTATTTATTCTTACACATAAAAGATGTCTACAAATCTGAACACACTCAGGCTTGTATCTACAGGATACATGCAAAGCTAATTTCAGAGTGAATTTTTAATAATTTCTTTTTAAGGCTGAGCACAGAATGGATCAAACATTAAATATGTTGTAATTTTCCGAGTTGTTCTTGTAGGTTTTTTGACTCTGAAGGGAAGAAATAAGATATTTCTCAGTCCTTAATTTTTCATCTTCAGAAATATCAAATTCTCCTTGAGACAAGAGTTGTTTTGCTACTGGGTCTCAAAAAACCAAAACAAAATAAACAACAACCCAGGAGCAGTTATCTTCTCTGCCACTTTCATTTCTGAAATGGAGTAGAGACAACCCGATTTCTTCTGATTTAGTTGATATACTTCCTTTAGAACACATGGAGATCACCAGAAAACATATTCTAGACTCCTGATGACTTCTTGAAACTTTTAAATTCCAGGTATGAGAAACTGGTCACCCTACCTTTCATCAGCTTATGGGCAATAATGTAGAACAAGTAAATATCTCCTGGCAATTCTTCTCTTCCTGCCAGCCTGGACCATAGCATAGTGTGCAAGCTAGACTGCACAAGCAACATGTTGCCAAAACTTGCTGTTCTGGGGTAATATTTAGATTATAAGAATATGCAAAATAATATATTATCTTTCATCTCCTTAGAAATCAGCATATCTCTGAAAGTACACACATACACATGCTGTGTCAACCAGTTATGACTATTTAAATAGGACACTACCTTGCTCATTTATTTCCTATTTTACTGTTAAATGATGTGCCTAGAAATTCATAACATAGTATAACTTAAAAATATATATCTTCTGAAGTAAACCAAAATAAAGTCTAAATTATGTCTAAGATAAGATTATTTCAGCTTACTTCCCTTCAGGTTACTCAAGCTGCCTTGTTTATATAAATCTAATTTTTCTTTTCAAAGTATTTAAATTATTTGGTATATGGTTCCCCATTAAATAAACTGTATTGAGTTTGAGGGGAGAAGAGGCTCTATTCTGTTTTTTTATTTCTTAAAAAAAAAAAAAAATTGAGTAAGAGAAATGTGGATTTTTTTTCAGCCTCCTGAGATTTCTGATAGATTATTTAATGTGTGTTTTTTCCTCTCTAACAAATACACAGAAATGCAGAATAATATCCTATAGGGAACAATTGACTGAACTGGCCAGCCACTGATTGTAAAAATGAGTCTAGCAACAGGAAATTGGTGAATTTGAAAATGAGGGATTATGAAGTTAGTAATTATCATTTCAAGCAAAGGAAACAAAGAAAAATTTCCTAGTGCCTTGGAACCCAGAACTAAAAGATTGAGATAATATAAACAAAATCAAATAAATGTCTCCAGTTTTATTAAGTGCCAGTGTAAAAATTCTGCTTTTGCATCAGTCTGAAAATACTTTAGTGGAAGTTGAATACAATGAGAAATCAAGGATTTTCTTAAGGTCCTTAAAGGGGAAACCATGAGTCTGCTTAAGGAAGGAAACTCAGAGGTGAGATGGAAAAGACCAGGGAACACTTTGGAGTAATATATCTAAAATAGAATGTGTTTCAGATGTGTTCTTAAAAGACTTGCCAGAAAAGAGAGTGATACTTCAGCAGTGTGTATTATTTAAGTGATACTTCAGAATTGTGTTCCTCTTTGGAATGCAGTCAGTTCAGAAATACAGACACTGACTCAGGACTGGAGCTATGAAAGGGCAGACAAATACTGCAATGAGATTAATAGCTCTGTCGATGCAAATTCAGATATTCACATTCTTGAACGTTAGAATTTCTTTTTTTAACACCCCTTGATGGAAAGCAAATATTAATAGTGTAATTTAATGAAGGGATTTGAAGCCCAGAGAGGTCAGGGTGAGGGGAACTCTACAGAATTGCTAATATTTAGGTGTTCTAGACTCCAACATAAAGGTGGCCCATCGTTCTCCAAAAGGTAGAAGAAAAACAGTGTATAAGCTCCACAGCACTGTTCTATACCCATTACAGCAACTTTCTAAGCTAGTACAAGCAATATTTATTTGGTGTTAGTAAGGTAATATGCAGGGATGCTTTTGCAAGACTGATATTTTACAGCTTTGGTACAAGATCCCAAACATTTCCTGTGACAAAAAGTCAATCAGGTAAATGCCCAATGGTGAATCAAGTTGTGTTGCAGTCTACCCTCCCTTCAGAAAGACTTAACCATCTTCATGGTTCCAGTCACAGAATGGCCCTCAAATCGAGCAGCAACCTTTCCCTTTCGAAACATAGCTGAAGTATTTACTTAAATACCTGGAACTGCCAAACTTGCAACTATCCCAGATAGAGATCGATGACCTTTACAGGATTTCTAATCCCAAAAGGATTTGTGTGAACTTTCCTGAGCTCCCACATTCGGTGATGCCTGTGGCAATGTTTTACTGCTGAAGAACCTTTGAGATGGGGTTTGCAATGCTGAAGTGAGCTCTCACCATTCCTGCAGGAAACCATTTTGTTCCCATTACTGACACTGACAGCACAGCTCTAGGAAATTATTCATTTTGGGATTACAGCTATGGAAGAGAGGAACTATAAATTCCCAGCTATAAAGGAAGCAGTAGATTGGTGTGCTCCTTATACTCCCTATCAGCAGCCAGCCACCCTGTCAGTGCCCAGTCTCTAGCGGGGAAATCAACGATCCAACCTGAGGACTGAATTCATTGAAGCCTTGCCATTCAGAGGAGAACGCATTTCCTGCTGGAGTGTCTCTCATCACTCGGGAGATGTACGAGAGTCATAAGAAAACTACAGAAACTCCTAGGACTGGAACTAGGGAGAAATACTGACTTATACAGAATCACACTTTTGTAACTATTTGGTGGTAAAGATTCTTACCTTTTGATCAAGACTTTCCACAGCATTTAGTTGTAAACAAGTCTGTAATATGAAGATGCTAGACCACAGTGAAGATGCTGAATCATGTATTCAACACACGTCTTTCCGCTTTGAGCTGAGCTCTGAACAAAGCATCTGCGAGAGAAGTTTTGTTTCAAGCAGTGTGAAAGAACATAAGAAAGCAGTGATTTTTTTATTGCCAATATGTGAAGGAAACAGATCTCAAGCTCCTCTTCTGTTCTGATAATATACTGCTATTCAATGGTCTGAAACAATATGTGTATATCATCCAAGCAAGTACTTAAGTTTTGAGAGATTTGACGACACTGTTGATAAGTCAAGAGTCATGTCCTCCTGCATCTGGCTGACATGTTCATTCCAAGAACCCTCTCCCTCTCCCCCTCCAGTATCTGTTACTATCTATCCAACGAAACAAAAATGATGGTATGTGTGTCTGAAACCTGTTTATAATAAGGAGGCAGAGGATGTGAGGAAATATAAGACTTTTGCTACTCTAGTCATTTATTTAAGATCAGTGGTGGCAGGCCCAGCATGGTGTGGCAAAAGGACCAATTAAATATTACTCATTTGTACTTATTTGAGTTTTAAATGCTAAAGTTTCATGAAGTTTGCACACCCACTCATACAAATATGTAATAAAATCCTAGAGATCCTGGTCTACTGAGCAAGTCCTACCAAAATAACTATTTTGCCTTATTTGTCCTTCTTATCTTTTTTGCAAAACTGAGTATCTTTATGAGTGGGACACTGAAAGCCTGATATCCTGGGTCTATAATAAATCTTACAAGCTGTAATGATTTCTGTTGAATCAGGATTGATTTTTTGTTATTGTTTATCCAAAACTTAAAATATTTTAACAGGTGGATTGTCAGATACAATTGCTTCATGAGAAGGAGCAGCAATTCGGATGTCTTCTGTGTAGGTTAATTCCCTGAACTCTCCTGGAAGCAGAAGGAAAAGGAGTGGCCCTCGTGTGCTGTTGACAACCTCCAAATCACCAGGCTTGCATTCATACAAATTCCTTCATCAGCTCCACAAGAACAATTTCTTTGTTCCATGTGAGTTGAAAGGCTTAAGAGCATGGCTAGAACACATTTTTAACAGATGTTTGTGAATGTTTGACATGACAATTCAGGGAGTTTGTACGCTGTCTGGTATGAGGGAATTCTGTGCATCTCTCTTTCCAAGTGAGATATAGAATCATAGAATCACTAAGGTTGGAAGAGACCTCTAAGATCATCAAGTCCAACCGTCAACCCTACACCCCCATTCCCACTAAAGCATGTCCCTAAGCGCCTCATCTACACGTCTTTTAAATACCTCCAGGGATGGTGACTCCACCACTGCCCTGGGCAGCCTCTTCCAAGGCCTGACCACTCTTTCAGTAAAGAATTTTTTCCTAATGTCCAAATATGAATTTGCATTTGTTCACCTTCCATTCCTGGTGTCTCCACCTTGGTGCAAAATGTAGTGAAAACATCTTGATACCTGTCTCATAACATACATAACCACAGATCACCCAGAAAGCAATAACTGCCCGTTCAAATACAGTGCCTGGGTATATAAAAAATGGATCTCCTCACAATTGTTTCTTCTAGTCTGAACTCCAAGAAAGACACAACTTAGAAAAAAGTGATCTGCAGAATACTGACCACTTGTCAAGGCTGATCAGAAATGCAGCTGGCAAAGTTACCTGGAAGGTGTAAAAAGAAACTGTCGCCTCCTAGTTATTTTGAACATGCAGGCCTAAATAGCATAACAGGATCAGAGGCAGACTTTGTGATTCATAGCTTGTTGAATAAACTAGGTAGGAAAAAAATCCAGCTGGTCCTGTTAGCTGAAGTGCTTTTTAGAACCATCACAAAACTAATATCTGTATTTACTTCCACCATTGTTTCTCCCTGACTGGACGGCTGAGAAATGCTGTATTTATTGTATTGCAGACTTGTCAGTGGGGAAAATCAGATCTGCCCAAGATTCAGTTGGGAACCCCACAGGCTGGATTGACATGAAGAATCTTCATTGACATGAAGATTGACATAAGAGCCCACTGAGGCCAAGCAGGACTTCAACAGCACATGATTCTACCAGATATCTTGTTTAGGTCCCACTATGTAGGCTTTAGCAAGCCTGCCTTTGGCTGAAGTAGAACCACGCCTAAAGTTATATGCTTCAAATGGAAAAATTGTTTATGAAGGACCACATCTAAGTTTTTTAATGAAATGTTTATCTCAAAAAGACACTCACTACTCAACTTTCATAAAGTTGAAACCATGGGGATAAATATGCTTTCTTCTACCTAATCACAAATAACCTCTAAATGGGATACCAACCAGTGAACTCTTATCTTGTTTCAGAAAGAACATTTAGGCTAACAACTGGCATGGGGGAAGTAGTTCATCCCGATGTCTCAGGCCTCTCAGAAGTCCAGAGGAGATCAGATTGAATGGTTTCCTATATGGATTTCTGGTGAGCACCTGGAAAAACAGATCCCACTCTTCTCAAAGCTCTCCCCGAGGCCAGGAAGTAGAAGATATGTTCCCTAAGCTACTAGGTACTGGTATTACCCTCTGCTCTAGTCGTCAAGATGCTGCATTCACTATGTTATTGAGAAACTCTAGGACAAAGAAATCAAGCCTATAAAAACTAAACATGAAGAGAGAGAGAGAGAGAAGGGAGGCAGAAGACAGTGAGAAAGGCAGACAAGAAAAGCCCTGCCAGAATCGAGCAATTACAATATTCCAATGAGAATTAAAAAAAAAAAAAAAAGCAAGAACACTTGATTAATACAAATAAGAATAATACCTATATTTTTACTTAAGCAATAACTACCAGAAGTGAAGCAAACTTTCCTGGTACACCTTCATCAACTATGGATTATTCATAAGGTCAAGCATTTGCAAAGGATATTATTCTGAAACATCAGATTGCTCCAGAAACTTAGCCTTATCTAAATTAGTTCTGCCCACACTCTCAGCCAATAAATTTCTCCACCTGTTTCCATATTGATTTTTTTCCATCTTTTATTTATTTCAGCTTCCTCAGGGGTGAAAAGAAGAAGTCTATTAAGCAGCTAACAGGAAGTATGAGTTCTGAAAAGTTTTTTTTGCTGTCAAATGTCTCTCTGGCTGGATCACCTTACAAATGTAAATTAAAAGGTTTAAAATGTAGTGACCTGGTGTAGAATTCTAATTTGACTTAGACAACACATTTTCTCATTCAAAACACAATATAGTGTTTTTCTATTCTAACACCCTGCTGATCTGGATCAGGACCCATTAGCTCTCAGCTCTCTTCTGGTATGTAGAAAAAGGATTGTCTAAAGGATCTTTATTCTTTTTTTCTAGTCCATCCATTTTGCTTCCATTTTTCTGAAACAAATGAAGCATTGCGACAGATACTTATCAGCCCCATGGACCTCAGCAGGTAAGGGTGAGAGTTAAAGCAATAATCAACAGCAGTAGCTTGTGAGATTTTACAGATGGATAATTAAACAGTCTATGAATACTTCATTTCCCTACACTTGTCTATCTGGTTTAAAATGTCCTTTGGATAGATTTACATTTCTGTGACACTCACCGGCCAGGGCACTTAACCTTCAATACCACTATGAAACAGTACTGCTTCTTGATGCTTCGCAGATGCTAACAAATTATCTCTACTGATTTAACCTTGAGCATTTGATCAAAGGTGTGACTTTCCGAGAGATAAACAGCATTATATAATCAAATGAATACCTAGACAATACTCAGCTGATCATTTATTAGCTCATTTACAGCACTTCGTGATTAAGTTTAATTAGTTTTTATTTCTGGTGAAGCTGTTATCTTACAAAAGCTTTCAGTACAAAAAGGATTACAATATTTTACTGTTCCTTGGAGACCCCATTGTCCTGAACCAGCTTTGGAGAACCAGTTGGTAGATCTGAATCTGCCTAAAGAAGGCAGGCAATTCTTAGCTAGGGATCGATACATGCTGGGTAAACTTATGTTTAGAAGCAAGAGAAGTGCTAAGGAACCTATGCATTAAGAGGATGCATAGTACTTCTGAGTACAAGAATTTAGGCAGTTTCCAATGCTAGTACAGTATGGTCCATAGCTGACACAGAACAACTTTAGTAGATAAGTATATAAAAATCATCAATTCCTGAAATAAATGCATGAATAAATAAATAAATAAAAGGCAAAGCTTACCTGGGAATAGACACTTTTCTGAGATAATAAAACACGCTGCAGATACTATTCAAAAAAACTATCCAACCCCAAATCTCACATACTAGTCGGCCTACAGTACAAGTGCCGTTTTTGCCTGATATACTCAACACCAGTGGTTTGTCCAAAACACTCCGTCTTTGAGGATTCCCTCCCACGACAAATGGCAGATGAAGGTGGGACATATTCAGAGAAATAGGTTGGTATAGAGACATGTATTCAATTTAACCCATTGCTATCCTGCTTAGGTTCCAAGACAAATTATATGGTTTTATTTTCTCACATTCAATAAATATTTTCAACAACACATGTAGTTTTATGACTTTGCACATGGCTGCTACTGCATTAACCATAAGTGTTGTAAGAGAGAAATTCTTCCAGTTCTCTTCCCCTACCTTGTGTGCAAAAATGGGGAGAAACTGGAATAACTTCATAGACTGCAGGTGTCTTGTGGAAGCATAGAAAGTTTCCCGAAAGTGACTTTACATTATATCACTGATTGCCAGGCTCTGGCTAACAAGTTCTGCTACAGCTTTAATTCATTGACCTGATAAGGCTCATTGGTTGTCACAGAGCTCTGAAGTGCTGCTTCAAGGTATTTTCTGGGTAGAGATTTCATTTTAGACAGGACAGGATCAAGGATCCAGAAACTTAGGTCAAAGCATTTAAAACACTGAATAATAAAGTCAGAGCAGTAACATTTTACACCTGCACTGAATATCATTAATGGCTACAACAGCAAAATAGTCCTGCAAAGAACGTGCTGAGCTGAGTTCCCTGTTGTATTAGGCAATTGTACCATATACGCCTTTTAGGCTGACTGAACTATCTAGCAGCAAGCTTATTGTTTTTGGTTTTGTGGCCACTGCTCCAGTGGGAAACAGCATCCTTCTGCTCTGAGGGTTGAGATTTCACTGTGCTTTGAGACAACAGCTTTTACATCAAACTAGAGCAGGCTGCAGATACACACCCAGTCTCCAGAGATACTCCAGCTGTTATCCTGTAACTCAATTGCACATCTGAGCTTAATGCTCTTCTTCAGAGCTTGTAACACGGGACCAAGTTATTGCAGTAATACCCTGCCTTCTCTCTTATGAATTGTTCTAGGTTCCCTTCTACCTTGAATGTGTCTCCATCTCATCAGCTATCCCATCTTTGTTCTCAGGTTCAATAACCTCTCCCTTGGTGAAAACGGGCATTTTAATTTGGGGCCATGAGTAACGCCTGCAGCCCCTTCCTCTTTTTCAGATATATCACTGACAAGCTTTTTGCTGTTCTTTTGGCATGTTGGTGTCCAGTTCAATATGATGAAGAAATTATCACCCTATCCTGACTTTCTGTGATGCAGCTTAATTTCCTGGTCTGGTTCTTCTGCATGACTTTAACCCATAACTCCTGATTTCTGTTTCAGTGATTTCATTACCCTTTTGAATACACAGCCCTTTGCCTTGAAGGCTTTTTCTGTTGTTCCCAAAATAAACTCCAGTTGGCTTTTCTACCTGTAACCTGAGGACCCTGCTAGTATTTAAATACTTGAGTAGCTGACATTTTTTCAAAGCCTTTTTGAACTCAAGAGCCTTAATACAACGGGCTCTTTTCTGGGTCTTTTAATCATTCCTCTGTTCCCCAACAGTGATGCCCCAGAGCCCCAGCTACTTAGCCCTGTAATAACAGAGAAATCCCAAAGAATCCTCAAACATTCTTCTTACTCCTCTTCATTTGTGTTCTTAAGCCATGACTAAGGGAGGCACTTGGCTGTGTCCAGGCACACCCGCCACCGCACAAACCAAGATGTTTCTGCGACATGCAATTCTCCACTCAGCTTCTTGAAAGTTTCTCTACCATTTTCATGCTGCCTTCCTAGCTCATCTCCCCTCCCTGCTGCCTGGAGCCTGTTTTCTCCTCAGTCCTCTCTCTTCCCAGCTAGTTATTGCAATGGCCCCTAAAATATTTTCCTCTTGTCCTAAAATATTTTGCTCCTGCCTCTGAGCTGCCAGCTCCCTGCTTCCCCCTCTCCCTTAGAGGCTCTCCCTGCTCCCAGCCATCCCTCTTTACGTGCTTCCTCGGGTGAGGGAGAGCAGGGCACCTCCTGTTTGGCAGCTCCCCTTCAAGGACTTTTTCTCAGTTTTCCAGAGCAGGATTTCCAATTCAATCATACTTAGTTACAGACCTATTTTTGTCCTTCCGTTTAATTCTGCTTAATTAACTTGTATATTACATAACAATTTTAGTGTAGCTTGTGTATGAGAACTACTTTACCATCCTCTCCCTAAGCAGTTTGATGCCAGAAGTGTCGATTTCAGCCACGCTTTGCCATCTTGCTTCCACCCCATTATAAACATAAAGCATTTTTTCAAACATCATTTTCTGCCTCTCCTGATTTGCACAGGTCCTTCACTTTTGATGTCCCAATTAAAACCTTTATTCCACCACATTTTTGTCATCCTTGATATCCACTTTCAAGTTCTGCCCCAGAAGCTCCCTTTTCTCCACTTTCACCCATGTTCCTTTCATTAACAAGCAATGGCATCGCAACGTTTGCTCATTAATCACATCTATTTTCTTTTCAATATTGGGTGCCACACTTTCACTAGCTGAATCACTTATGTTACTATTGTTCTTACTAGTTTTGTTACGTCATTTTCCCTTGTTGTCTACCACCTTATCCTTTATTTCTGCAGTTTTTTTATTTACCAGATTTTCCTATTCTTGTGTATTGAAAAAAAGCTGGAAGGCATTGTGGACTCAGGCCTCAGAAAACACCTCTTACATCGTCTATCCTGATTGCTGTACTCACAAAGTTAAATATGGGGCTCAGGTGATAATAAAAGTAATATATGATTCAAAAATTCGGCAGTGCTTTGTCACTATTTTACATGCCGCTTCTAAAACAGGTGACTGTTTTAATTAGAATAAATTAGGTCTACTTTTTTTTTATAATAAAGTGTATTTTTGGCAGTCATAGTAAAACTGCACGTTACATTATTTCTGTGACTCACTTTAAACGTACATTTTACAGCCACTGCCAGGGCTGATGTTAATTGTGCCTGCACTATATGACACTTGCACGCTCCTTGAAATGGTAAAAGTGTTTTAACTTGTCTTCTAGCTCCACGAAAACTTAGTAAGATCACCTAAAAGAGACAAACTGCTGTGTGGAATTTTTTTCTCTCGTGCTTTTTGAAAGAGATGACTTAATTTCCTTTTCTTCCCACTATCTCTTCCACCACAAAATCCATGCAAGTATTATATCTTGTTTCTACATTGTCTCAGAAATAGAAGCTGTTATGTTAAAACATGAGTAACACGAGATAAACACACAAGCCAAAATCCAAGAGGCATGCAGCCTATGTAACAGAAGTGGAGAGTCTGATGATTTGCAGTTCAAATCATGATCAAATCCATTGTGCACAAAAAACTATGACCATTTTTTCTAGGAAATTGTTTCTGTGGATTGAGGAGAGCTATAAAACACAATTTCAAAAATTATGCAGTGCTAAGAGCTTAAACAAAAACTGTTAAGGAAATTCCCGATGATTTTTCAAGCTCTTGGTGACATTTCTATGTTCACATGAAAGTTGAAAGAAAAGCTGGAACAGTAAATATTTGTTCTGAAAAGTCATCAGAGACTGCAGCTGAACAAGTTTGCCTGTGCCTATTACTACTATATTTAGAGATAAGCAGTGGACACACAAAAAAATCATAAACTTTACCTTTTGTTGATTTTGAGAGTCCTGGATGCATATGTTTTGCAGACAGTTCCTTCCTTTGAGGGCCACAGACAGAACTAATAAAAGAAAAATAGAAGTCAGCTACCCAAATCAGTGTTTCTCTATAAATTCTCCCACTTTTCCAGGTCTGTTTCCTTTTAGCTGATGCAAGTGACCTGTTGACACCCCTCTTCATGTGACTGGAAATTGCTAGTTGATAGAATCACAAAGTAAAGAAGATGGAGTAAGGACCCCTTTTGCATGAGTGCATAGTGTTTTACCTACCAAAGCAAACCGAACCATTATTTTCTCACAATTCCAGATTTTGTTGCTAATCCAAGTTATTTGCAGAAATATGCAGATCAATGGAAAAGCAACCAACAGCCTTTTGGAATAAGGGCTTCAAAGAAATGTTCCAAAGGTGATAGATCTGTTACTTTCATAGCACCTAGGCCAGAATAGAAATTTTTCATCTAAAATATTTTTCAAAGATAAACTCAGTTTTGACTGAACTTGATGGTCAAACACACAGAGTTGCAGAAACGTTTGCTATCAGTTTGAAATTCATCAGTGGTTTAATTATTTGGTAAAAATATGGGAGGGCTTCCTGGTTTATTCAAGAAAATAATACCATCTGCAGGGATGAAAAAAAATGTCTTCTCCCCCTCTAACAGCTGGAAAAACCTGTGAAAGGTTGGAGATATTTCATTTTCATTTTGTATATATCCAAGCAAGCTGACTGAAATTCATTTACATAGTAAAGAATCCGTTCTGGTCCTAGGATGGTACCCCAAAAGACATTTTAATATAAAAAGGAATACATTTGGTGTATTAACTGACTTTTTTTAAAAAGATGATGCAGGTATTACCAAGAGACTATACCCTATGAAAAAATAACAGCAAAGCATTGGTGATTATTAGTATATAACAACATTTTTACCATATCAGCACTTCTCAGAGTTTCAAACAAGTATACATATAATTGTCTTTTTGCACTTGTATCAGAAATAGCCAAGACTTCCCTCAGCCTTTCCCAGCTCGTTTTTTAATGCATTATGCAGCTTCTCAACCAACGGAATCATAGTTCAACTCTGACAGTAAGTATGAGTTCATGCTGCAGGAAGGCTTCTGTGCCAGAGCTGCTTCAGCCACAATGCAATACTTTCTTCCCTGAAAACTTCATATCTGTGAGTGCAAATTGGATAGATAAACTCCTTACCATGGCCGTGGCAAAACTTAAAAATGCCTGACAAGGATGGATTCTCTACCTTAACACAAATTAATTCCAGGCTGTTATAGCTGTTTTGTTACTTGTCAAGTATTTGGTATAGGAAACAGTTTGCACCTTACACCAGGAAAGACAGATCTGTTTTAATTACCTCCAAGTTTTACATATGAAGCAGGAATGTTTGATTTATACCACAGAATGTCCTGCAAGTGACAACAAAAAAGAGTGAACCAGCTTTCATTGGCATAGTGCTAGTATAGTGTGGAAGCCAGCCACAGGCTACTTTCTACCATTATGAGGAGTCATCTGGAAGGAAATGCAAGCGAACTCAGATTCTTTGGCGCAGAAGACAATTCCATTCAGGATTTATGTGTTATATATTTACATGAGAGCATGTATTTCATAAACCAGCTTGTTGCTTTGTGGCCAAGTATCCTGGGCTTTATGTTAGTGGGGTTTTAGAAATACTGCATAAGGAAAATATTTTAGAATTGAACTATACCCATCTCTTTCAGGAAACATTTTTATTTAGAAAGATATCTTAGCCTTTTCTACAGGGATTAGTTATAAAACCAAAATATTTTATGTAGCTACTTAGGTGGGGATCGATAAAACTTATTTTTGTAGCTGTTGTGTTGATGCAGTAGGGATTGCTGAATTTGTCTCTCGCTCTGCAATCCTGAAAATTTAATTCAGAAAACTCCAGCTTGCTATAAACTGCAATGCTACAAGATAGGGATTTAAGTGAACATAGACAAGACAGTGAACGTAACCCCACATATAGAAAAGTGTACTCCGAACGCTGAATTTGTTTGATTTAAAATCAAATAATTAAATAAAAAAATGAAAGCACAATACTATAGTAGCTTGTTTTAAATGCTCTATTTAGGTAAGGTATACCATTTCTGAAATTGCTTTGCATCATGTTGGCCTCATCATTAGTAACTATTCCAAATCGTTCCACAAAACAAAACAAAACAAAATTCCATTGTCCAAGTCGAATTTAATGTGTTTAGCGTCACAGCCTTCAAACTAGAAGCAGAATAGGAAGCAGGCCCCATCCCATCAGGGCCTGCTAAATGGCAGACTTCAGAAGCAGCTGGGCAAAGTGCTGTCTCTGTAAGTTGTGGGGAGTATTTCTCAAGCACCTGGAAATGTTTACCTCTGTTTACCATAGTGTGAGAACCACTTTAGGATCAAAATCTGTGACGTTTAAACCTTTCATAAATTAATGTCCAGTTAGCTGCAAAATGAAGCTCACAGAACTGAGAAACATCAGAGCTAAGTTTGCACAAAATTAACACTGCCTTTTTGGGAGGTGCATTACAATTTGGTCTTTATTTAATATGCTTGCTTATTATTCATTCTTCCATGGGATTCCAAGGCTGATTTAGCAGCCCACAATGAAGGAAAGACCTGTTCTACAGACTTTTACCATAATTTTTCAGTGTATTCAGCCCCATCTCAGCCTTTGCAGCTGCCCCCTCACTCTTGCAGCCTCCTGCATGCCATTCCCATGGCTCACAGCTGACACAGGTCAGGCCAAGGGAGCATCCCTGTCTGCTGTACACACCTGCAGCCACGGTCATCATCCCGTCTGAATGGGGCACGCACCTTCGGAAAAAAGACTGGTATTTCCTTACTGAGGATAATAATGTAGTGCTGTCCTTTTAACCAGGAGATACAAAAACCAGGTGGAAAAACTGGGAAAATTCTGACTTTTTTACTGCCATGGTTTTGTTATTGTTGATGTTTTGTGAGAGCTTCCTTTTCCTCATTTTTCCTAAAAACAGCAAACAAATAAATAATACAAATAAAATAAACTGTACAAAATCGAAAAACCTGCTCACATGGAACTATTTGCTTAACACCACATAGAAATCTATGTCCCTTCATTTCTACTCCTTCCTCCTCAAAGAGCTACACATGCATCCTACTCCCATGGAAGTCAAAGGGAAACATGGTAATGTCATTAGAAACCAGCACTGTAACTAAGGAAATGATGAAAACATCACCTTTATAACAGAAACTCTTAGGTTAGCTTACCTATAGCCCTCACCACATACATCAACATAGCTCATACATCAACATAGCTTTGTATAAAGAGAATAAAAATGAACTCTTGGAAAAAATCAGACATTGGAGCAGTGATGAAGTAGATGTCGCAGCCAAGATACTGTAAATTTTAGTGAAGTAGTGAAGGTGAGTGATATTTAAAAAAAAACCCCGCATCAATAATAGCATCAGCAAAAGCAAAACTAACTGAAAAACCCCTGCAGCATCTCAACTTTCATGTAAATGACTGTGCTAATAAAAGATGCTGAGAGAAGAAAATAAGAGTAAATAGAATATTCAAGGCAGAAACATTTCTAAATATTCACTAATATGTTTGAAAAGTTTCCAGAAGATGCCAGTAGCTGTTGAAGCAGGACAAATCTATTTGCATGTTTCTAATACAGAGACAGTCATGTTCACAGCAGATGTTTGTCATACACCTTACATGCCCCAAAACAGATACATTGCCCAATTAAACAAAAATGTGCTTAGGGCATCTCTTGGGTCACATCTGGCTAACTAACAGCAGCTGTGTTGGAACAAAGGTAGGCAAGTTCCGTTGTTATGTAAACAGCATCAATCTCCCCTGAAACATTAAGATGGAAAATTTGTTAAATTAATTGTGGTTTGGTTTCCTCTCTCTTCTCCTGGAAAAGATATGAATTCATTTACCAAGCACGAATTGTTTTCAGGTTGGGTTGTGGGTTTTTTCCCCTTCCTGATTTAGCCTAATGTAAGATGTAAGAGACTGGATTTTTAAAGTAAAATGTCTACTTCAGCTGCCTACAAAAGTGACAAAGGAAAGAAAAAAAGCAGCATAGGTATGAAGGTAAAACTGGGACAGAAAGGGCAGCCAGGTTAAAACCAAGTTTGATCATTACATTTCCTAAAAAGTACAGAAAATAAACTACTATTTAGCTCCTACTGTTAAACAAAGAATAACAAGTAAGTGGTAGAGTTAAAATTGCAAGTCATAGTGCAATATTTACAAGCAGGGTCTTTTGAGTATTACACACACCAAAGCTTGATTTCTGCAGCATGTGAACATGGGGCTCTGCAGCAGGGAATGTCAGGGCAAGCAAGGGATGCTTGATGTGTTGTGGGCTTCTCTATTCACTGAAGAATTCATTACAGATGGGCTACAACAGTCAGAAGTTTTTTTACAAAATATGAAGTCATGGCAGTGCTGGCTGCCTAGACTAAAACAACCTCTTTACCTTTGACAGCAAAAGGATGAGAAATAATTCAGAGCATCTACCCCTCCTCCTCTCTTGGGTGTGTATATGAAAAATCTAGGACTGGAGGAGGAATAGGGGCTTATATTTTTTCCATATCCCAACTACCTGTTAGAACTTACTGAACTCGCTATTCTTTCTATCCCATTTAGGAGAGAAATGTGATAGTCATCTTCATGTAATTTGTCTAATTTCTGATGGTCTCCCTCTCCAGTATAAAGGGGCTGTAAGATGGGCAATACCTTCAGATATTCTGAAGATTTAGATTGGAGAAAAGTGCAAAAAATCAATTTCTCAAACTAGAAGTCTGACAGCAGATGAGGGGATCAGAAGACCAGTCAGAGAGAGTTCAGGGAGTGCCTCAAGGATTGCTTTAATTGACAGATGTATTCAGTTATGAAAATGCACAGTTAGCTTTTACCAACACACAGTTGTCTTTTTTCCCTGTAAACAGCTACTTAAGTAGAAGCAGAAGACATCAAATGAACTTGTTAGTATTTGTTAGTTAAATGCTTGCAGTCACTTCATTTACAGTTTTTAGAAGTTTAGGAATTCAAAAGTGAAACATAAAACTCATGGACAAGGCTAGTTCAGAGAACTGAAATCATAAAGTACAACTGAAACCAAACCTACAACCTTTACTGCTCAAGAGCTGCTTCAGGCTGTGGCCAGAAAGAAGAAACCAGAGTGTCCTCTAACAGAGGGATGTGAGTCAGGGCTTTCAAAAAGACTCAACAAAATGCTTCCTTTCCTCCTTAAGCTTGCCATCAGCTGCTTCATTCCTCCTACACTCATCCGCAAACCTCATCCCCCTAGTACAAAGAAGAGAATAGAAATTTGAGGTTGTATTTTGCCTTTGGCTGGAATGAGAAAAACATTTTATAGCAGAAACCCCTAATCATTATAATTTATAATTATTATGGCCACGTACTAATGTATCCCTAAACATCCAAATGAAAGAGGAATGATTTGAAAAAGACTGGAAGGCAGATGCCACCAGCCTAGCAGGTCAATGAAATCAGCTAGTAATTAAAGTTTTCTAAAGAACTCATTGTTTCTGATTTCTTTTCAGTAACTTGAAAAGACAACACAGAGGGGGTCCTTCCTTTAAATGCAATGATATACATCAAATCCATTTGTAAATATTAGTTCAGTTAAAACAACACATAAGATATAAAATGTAATTAAGTTCTGTATAGATTTCACTTTCACGGGAGACTAAGAACAGCAAGGCAGAAATGATGTTATTCTGTTTCTAGAGCTCATTGGAACCACTAATGATTTCAAAAGCCCATGACTCATCAGCTGCAATTAAAACAATAGCAATGGTAGTGACCCCACCAGAAAAAAAAAAAAATTACATAGGCAGCAAGCAATACAGAGATGAAGTTGGAATACAGATGTTACTGATTCGTGAGATGCCAAAGAGAGTAATTCTTCTGCTATTGTATTTCTGTGTTCCTCCTAATAGGCAAGCAACGATGGCTGGCCAGAAACCAGAAATTCCAATTCTTTGCACATCTCTGACTTGGAGGATTTGCCTTCCGCTTTGGAAAAAGACCCTATCCGTAGACTGCTCCTGGAGGCAAAGTAAACATAGCCCAGAAGCATGGACCCTGGCCAGCAGGTGAACAACGTGCTGCACACAGCCAGCCTTTGGCTTCTGCACATCTCAGGTTTATTCATTTATTTCATTTATTTATTTAATATTTTTAGTAATAATGAGCAAGGACATCCCAGCTTCAACAAAACAGCTTCCACAGGAAAAAAGCAGTTTCATACAATTGTCTTTATTGCACCCCTGTGGTGTTGCTATTTTGATCAGCTGAGGAGATGAGCAAAATTTTCAGTATTAAAGAAAAGAACAAGCACTAGCCTCTGAATTTAAAAAAAAAAGAGTCTGTATTTCAGCATCTGGCCATTATTCTCAGCAAAACCTCCTTTCCCACTTTCTCCCTCAAAATCTTTGCTTTCAATATCATCATCTTGTGCAGATTCATTGTCCTCTCTTCACTTGCTGGCTAATCACAGCACAGGATTTGGTACTATTAAGCACTATCTTTTTCATAGGTTGGACAGGTTATCTGCACTTACATCATTCTCCCTTCCTCCTCCAGTCTCATGTTTGTAGCTTCTTTTCTCAGAGACCTGATAGCATCATGCTGTCTTCCCCAATGGGATGCTTAAATCACATGGGCATTTTCTCTTTTCCAACTGGGTCTCCAATTAGAATGATTGCTCTTTTTAATAGGTCAGTCACAGAAACAGCCAGAAGAGCCATACAAAATGGCTACATCCAATTTAGGGCATTACTTATACAAAAACAAACAAACAAAAAAAAAAACACAAAAAATCACTCAGTTAAGTAGCTTTGTACACAAAAGAGCTTGGAAAAATGCTACTTAAAAGTCACTGCCCCCTTGTATTTGGCTGCTAAGCCACCGGTGTAATCATCCCCTCAGTAATTTCAGTGAAAATGAGACATGTTTACAAAACCTTATTGTTTCGGCAAACTTGACTTATCCAACCAAAACAAGTCAGCTGGCAGAGCTAGTCCTCCTTTGGGATGCAATATTGGGCAGCTCATAGCTCAAAGATGACCTGTGATACAAAAATCGCTCTCTCTGATCCTTTCCTTTGTCCTTCAGCAGTCTGAGTTGAGCCCAGCTGAGCCTACTGGTTTGCAGGTAAACCTGACTTGATTAAAACGTTCTCTTCATTCCATGTCTCCCCTCCTATTTACTTGACATGTTTTGGGAAGTCCCAGAGTGCACTGACTTCTGCTGGAAGTGAAGCTAGTAGGCACAATTAAAGAAAAAAATATGAGAGGATTTCTAAAGTTCAAATTTTTTTGTTTTCCTTCTACGTTAAATTTGATACTTGTCTTTCTAATTTGGCCTGCATAATCTTTATTGCTGGTGGTAACCAATGAAAGGAAATAACCTAAGCTTGTTTTAAAGATTCTAGGCTGGAAATTATAATAAATAAAATCCAGTAGTCATACAGTATGGACATCTGATATGAAAAATCGTGAGATGAATCATTTTCTGAGCACAGAACTAGGCAATAAATCATGGATAACACAAAGACTTCACAAAAATAAATTCTGGGAAAGAAACAATGTATTTCTCCCTGTTGTTGTTTCTTGTGGTTTGGACCATTGTTTGAATGTTGATCTCGACATCTCAGACACTCTGTTAACACTGCAGTGAAAGCTGCTCAGGAAATAAATCTAACTCATGACTGCTAACTCATGAAAGGTTTCTTTCCCAACACCTTTCTAAATAAACTAATAGCTGGATGTCTAAATGTGTATTTAAAAAAGATGCTTCTTAATTCCTTACTCTCTAATAGTTTTAAAATCTCAAACTAAACCAGCAGGATTGAAAGCTTTTCCTGGTACTTAGAATATTTATCATCCAGGCCAAACTTTCTGTAAACAGAAAAAAAGCCAATGAGTCAAACACTCATGAGGTCTGCTATGGTCTTTGTTCTCCTAGTCTGTTTTATATGGCACACGTACAGATACTGGAGTGATGGGTGGCAAAACAAAACCCTAAAATAGATAGTCCCACAGTTCCTCGATACCTCAAGGCAGTTATGAAAAGCAGCTGACACCCACCTCCATAAATTCTTTTTTGTTTTCCAGATGAGACCTGCAGTCTATCAGCAGCAAGAGAATCACACTTTCAAACCCATGTTGTATTCATCAACATGCAGCAAAAGAAAAGAAAAAAATCTTAGTTAGTTTTGTCTTTACAAACCCAGGTCTCCATTTGGGAGACGCATTCTGGTTCCTAACCACACGGCTCGTGCTCTGCTGAGAGCTGAGAGGGGAACACAGGGAAGGAAAAAGGGGATTAAACAAGAAGAGGAGGGATATAATTATGTCCATCCTCTGCCAGATGCTATGCCAAGTAATATAAATTAAGCCAGAATTTGGCACTCTGCTATTCAAGCTTAAAACTCTCCCTGCTTGGTGCTTAATGACATGTCCTGGATATTCAGCATACAAAAGCATGAAGAAGTTCTGTTAGATTATAACGATTACAAGGGGGATACAAGAAAGCTTGTGGCAGACACAGAGCAGAAAGGCCACTGATTCTCTACTAGGCTTTGATCAAGGGGAAAAGAAAAAAAAAAAGCCCAAAGCAGAAAGCCTCAGCTTCTTTGAAGCTGGACATTTTGTTAGCTTTTGGCCTGACTGTAACTGTATTTCCTAATCAGGAATGACAACAGAATTTTTAGATAGTATTTATGCACTTACTTGCAGGAAAAGCCTCCATAATTATTTGCATAATGAAAGAGAGATTGCTTTTAGATCAAATTAGATAAATTTATCCTATGAATAAATGGACATTCTAAATTCACAATAAAAACAAAAAGGCTGATGTTGGTAAGTGTATCTTAATCCATGAAGATACTCAAGAAGGGAAAAAATGAACAAGATTCCTAACGAGAAAGAAATTACGTGTTTTTTTACTTTGGATTAGGAAAAACTCTTTTTTTCCTATGGGTTTTTAACAAGAAATCAGGGTCCAGCTTTAAAAATTTATTATGGAGAGAATTTTGGAACAATTTGAGAAGCACATGAACTAAAGAATTCATTCAAATTATACTCCTATCTAAAATGTTCCTATTTATTTGAGTTGGCTTAAGATCAGGGTCTTAAACTGGAAAATACAGCGCTATGCACTGTGAAGAAGGGAAGAGTCATGCTCGGTGTACGTAAGGAAAGGAGGTGCACAGGACGGGTGACGTTCCCTGGCTTCTCCCTCTTCAGCCAAGTGGGCTACACAGCTTCTTCCAGTGGCAGACAGGCGGCTCCGTGCGGCCCCTTCCTGTCACCCCGCCAGCACGCGTGCCAGCGCCTGACACTCACCCAAAGGCAGCCGGTTTACTGCACACTTGTATAGCAACTCTTTTCACTTGTGCTATACATGGCGTCCACATATATTCCCCATGTGGCTGTTACCCTCCTGACCTGGGGTTTTCTGAGGAAGTCCATGTCCCTTGGCCCAGAGGACTATCACTCCTTGTAACAGCTAATGTGTTTCTAAAATGGTGCAAAAATCCCCTGCTTCCTTGTGACCCCAGCGCGGGACCCAGGTGGAAATCACCTGACATGTCCAGGGCACGGCCAGGCTCTCCTTAGTCACGTCCTGCTTGTCTGTGTTGTCCAAAGATTCTACATAGGTCCTAATTCATTTCAGTTTATGGCTGACGCTGAAGTAGGTCAAATGAATTGCCTCTGAAGGAAAATTTGGGCTACCTGCACAGAAGCAGATGATCAGTTTTCTAACACTAGGTGAGGTTCTTCCCACCCCAGTCCCTAGCTTAACATCAGACCCTCATTCTGACTATGGCAATTATGCTGTGCAACACAAGCTCTGGCATATATTTTTGCTGCAGATGCCTCCTCCCTCCCTTCTCCTCCTCTTTTTGTGAGAAGCTGCAGTGGTCTCCAAGTCTTCAAATGACCTGCAGTGCATTGGACACATCTTTACAAAAACAGCATTTAAAATTCAGTTTGCCCTGCCCTAGCAGTACTTCCAATTTGAACTGAAGCTGCTGTGTTCAAAACATATATCAGCTCGGCACTGTATTAAACAGGGGGGAAAAAAAAATTTCCTCTTTATACACTAGGTAGAAAGCAGGTAAAGGAAAAGAACGGTAGCAGCGAGCAGAGCACTGGCATCTTAAAACTCACACGAAACCACAGAGCCAGATGCTCTTGCTGTGAAGGCACTGTTGGTACAGGATCCTTTTATTTTCCCAAGGCAGACATGTAAAAAATGACAAGGAATATTGGCTTTTCTATTTGATTGCAAAACAGCAAGAAACATATCCTGAATACAAGCTGGCTGCCTGGCACGATAGAACAGCTAGGTAAATTCTTTTGGTCTACACAGCTTTTACATTAAAAATTCTATTTAAATTGAGGAAAATTTCATATCAGTAAAGCAAAGTTTGTATACCACTAACATTTTCAGGGCTTATTTCAATTCTGTGCTCTGGTTAATGTTACTGTGACATTGGTATTAGCAAGACAGGAAACACATAAGGCAGAGCGGGGGCCCTGCTGGCGCTCCTTCCTGCATTTTGGCAGTGAAAGGATGCTGCCAGCCAAGCTCCAGCGTCACTGGCTGCGGATCAGCAATGAGGCATAGCACTGAACAGGCTTATTCTGAAAGCTCAGATCCAGCAAGGTACTTAAACGTAGCTCTCGTTCAAAGCATGGGAGTAACTTTGCCGAGCTGCACCTCCTCAGCTGCCCCGAGCAGAGCTCAGCACCACAGGAGCAGCTTGCCCAGGCCAGGGTAACCACAGGGTGCACATCTAATTCCCATCAATGTCCAGGGGAGGGTGCGTCTGCAGAGATGCAACCCCAGTTTAGAAGATATAAGACCCAATATAAAATTAATGATGATGTGAGACTTTGGC
This sequence comes from Pelecanoides urinatrix, assembly GCA_013400755.1. NCBI lineage: Eukaryota > Metazoa > Chordata > Aves > Procellariiformes > Procellariidae > Pelecanoides > Pelecanoides urinatrix. Next base: position 951,466 of record VZTQ01012136.1, read on the forward strand.
TAATGATAGCACCTTTTCTTCTGCAGCACTGACAGATCATCATCCAGTGTTGTAAAGGCTATGCATCGCGTACTTGTGTCACTAACTTGGCACCTCAAATCCTCTTTTCAATGACTATTCTGAGTTTTATAGCATCTTCTGTAGTTGAAAACCTTACAAACACTGCCTCATTAAGTTGCACAGCTCCCATTTCAGGTAAACAATAATTATTACCCTCATTTTAGAGCCCAAGAACACAAGATCCAAAAAGATTGATTAGACTGGCCACATAGCAAGTCAGTGTCAAAGGCACGACCTCAACAGTGGTGTTCCTCACTCAATCCCCATGCTCGTGCTGATAGCTAATGATAAACGACAGCCTGAGCACACATGCTGTTCTGCACAGGGGCCCCTGATTTCCACTCACAACAGCCCCGCTCTGGAGTCACTGAGGGAACATGAAATGTACATTTATATACATTAGTTCTCCCATTGAACTCAGCAGTGTTTCAAGTTCAGGCATAAAAGTACCTTTTGAGAAATGAGTACATATGGCATTTTCACTGACTCAGAGAGCCAAAATTACCTAGTCAATTCATTTCCTATTTGGCAAATGAGATAAAGGTTTACATTCCCCTAAAGAGCTCCCCCTCCCCCCCCCAACTCCCTCCAACATCCCTGCAGTTAATTCATCCTGTGAGCTTGGCTAGTATCAGAGCTAAAAGATTTCCTTTGGAAACCTACAACATGCTTAGCACAGTTTAAATTCTACCCACTCAACTCAATCACCGTTATTATTTCAATAGCTTTTTCAAAAAATGTTTCATGTAATTTAAAAGAATGAGAAAAAATTTATTTTATTATTATGAATTCATAATGAAGTTATGACTACCTGAATGTTTTACCAAAGCAGTTGCCTGACAAAAAAAACCAAAAAAAACCAAAAAACAAAAAACTACAACCAAACAAAAAAACAAACAACCCTCCCCCCAAATCTATTTGTTACAATTACAGAATTTCAAAATGTTGGCTTTCTTAGCATTTTATTTTAAGAGCCAGATAAAGTAATTTAATATCTTTTTTTGAACGAAGCATTTCCTTCAGAGTGATTTTTCGACAGAAATATATTTATTATATCAAGAAAAGTTGAAAATATTTAAATTTAATAGAAAATATATGTTTTAGCTGATGCAAGACATTTTCATTCCATTGTTTCATATTTGGACAATTCAAGAAAATAATCAAAGCAGATGTATCTGCAGAACTCAGCACATGAAATTTAAACCAAAAATGGGCTTGAGAATAGGTGGGCAGGTTACATGGGTGGGAAATATTCCCCAGGATGGATGAGGTGACCTAATGAAAGCCAGAAAAAGGCCAAGGCTGAATTAGATGTTAAGTTCCTAGTCTTTCCCATTGTATCTTTTTAGTTTTAAGAAAATATGCATAACTTCCCTCATAGGTACTAAAACCTTTCCAGGATCTTTATGGCTCTGGCTGATAACTGATGAAATCTGGCTGAAATTCCCTGCTTGGTATACCCTCTGCCTTTTTCCCCATTCTGAGACAACTAACTTCTTGTGCTCCGTATATCAAACGGAGATACCTTGCACAGACTTGAGGTTGCTAAGTCAGATGCTTAATTACCATGTGCCACAATAAATAACTGAGTGGACCTGGCCTCAAGGCATCAGTTCCATCATTAGTATGAAGCTAAGGGATAAGGAAGGCAAAACAAAATATAATCGGAGTTCAGGTTCAATCCCCAGGCTGAAATTTGATGGAACACAATGTTTTCAAGCAGCTGGAATAGCAAACACATGCATGAAAGGCAGTATTGCCATTTATTGTAGCCATCATTTCACACTGGCACAGTCTCGAACATGGACTAACGTACAAGCCTTTCAAATCAAAGTTGGCTTCAAATCCCAGTTTCCATATGTGATATAGGAAGTGTGCGCTGCCTCAAGCATCTGACACATTTGCTTAAAAGCATTGACCTAGACCAAGAAATACATTTGGTGCAAATTGTTTCTTCTCTTGCCCTGAGCTCAATCCCTCATCTGTTTGTCTGTTAAACTCGAGTCGTCTTTTTCAATCAGCTCCCTTTTCCATACTTTTGAGAAAAAACATAGTGAGAAAAGGTTTTCCTTTTCTTTTGTGCAAAGGCTTTAAAAGAATCCGCTACACAAGTGTTAAACACTCGGTCCTTTGGTGCATTTATGGCAGCAGGTCTGACTTCTGAAATGAACATTAAGCAAGATCTGCAGCATTACACTCATTACCCATTCATGAGTTCAGATAACTGGTTAAATAATACTAGTTTCCCTTTCTATAAAGTAGATAAAAGCCACAAGGGCCATTGCTACAGACATGGTCTCAGACACTGCTTCTGCTCAGGTTATTGCCTGGCACAGCTGCCAGCTGATCATTACTTGGGCACAGTTAAGCACAGCAGCAGCTGAGCTGGAGGGGGAAGAAGGAGTAAGTGCAGGAGATTTAGAGAGAAGTAAAGAAAGAAATCAGAAAGGGAAGAAGGCTCCCCCTTGCCCTGTGCTTCGTGGCAGACCTACCTCCCCAGATGAAGCAGAGCCAGGCTCTTCTTCTGCCCCCACCGCTACTGCTGAGGCTGGAGGGGGTTCTGCTCTCACTCCCCTACAAAATGCTGCAGAGAGGTTCTGGAGTGGAATTCGGCTGGGAAATGTGCTTTACCTTATCATCTCTCAACAGACACCTCTTTCAGGAAAATGAGGTGTTTCTCTCTTTAACACCTACAAGTGAGCCGTCTTACTTTACTTTTCACATGATTACACACACTTTCCACTCCAAATACAAATTAAATTAAAAATAAATTAAAAAATGAAAACAAACCAACCCATAATTGACAAACGCCTTCATTTCTCCTACTTCCCCATTTATTTTTCTGCTGGCATTTTGCACTGTTATCTTTAAATGATTTGTCCATGGTGTGTTTTTAAATGTTACAAACAAGAGCAGGTTTGAAAGGCAAGAGAGCTATACAGTTAGAAAGCTGAAGCACAATTGGCATACCAATAAATGCCTTGATAGCAACTTCAATACAACCGCACTGATGTGGCTGGTTTTCAGAGTTTTTCTCTCTCCCACTTCTGCTTTTTGAAAAACCTTGGGCCTAGCATGTAAGATAAACTAGGAGTGGCCTCCAGTGTTACAAAAGAGATGGTTAAAAGGGCAAAGACTGTACAAGAAGACATCAATCGCTGACGTTGGAGATACCCTGCCGGGTACTCTGGACTGTGACTGTGTCTAATCCTCTTAAAATAGCGTAAATATCACCTGCCAAATGATGCTGAATACTGTGCTCCCAAAGCATTATCCCTACTGACTCCTTTCCTTTTTTGTTGGATCAGAGAAATGGCATCAGAAAGGAAAAAGCAAAGCTGTCTCATCACTCCATGATGAATGTAGGAGGGAAGGGTTATGTCCACAGTTCCAAAAGCTGTGGTTTTATTATACCAGGACAGAAATCTCAGTGAAATATCTTAATTGCACAGATATTTGAGCCCACAACTCTGCCAGCTCAGATCCTTGTTTTGCTGCTCTTGGCCAAGACAAGACAGGAACTATTCTTACGATCTACAGTTCATCCTAGGAGTAAGAGTTTCCCCACTGCGCTGCTTTGTGCAGCTACTGGCAGTACAGAAAGTTGCAGCAGTTTCCCTGTAAATCTTCTGAACGTCAAAAGCTGAACATTCCTACAGACTATAACCAAAATTCCACACCATGATAGCAGCTCGTCCTGCATCACACTCAGCCCAGTCTCTCAAAAAAATCACATTGCTCTGGGACAACCAACAGGATGTTCCCTCTCCACAGCCAGGTAACTACTGAAAAGGAAGAAGCCAGCTCTTTTTTTTTTCCTTCATAATTCTGCCTGGTATGATGCGTCTTTGAAACATCGTGGCAATGACAAATATGTGAACTCTACCCAAGCATTCTTAGGGACAGAGAACTAGAGGGAAAGTGATAGCCTCTTTTCTCTGGTTACTTTTTCTCTCTGAAGGAGAGAACCAAGTCTAAAAGGTTGAACATAGACACCCATCCTTCGCTGTAGTCCAAACTATAAATCCCTGGACAGAGATTCCTGTTGTCCTAACATTATCAGATCAGCCAATGGAGGAGACGCGAGGAGATGGAACATTCCCCAGGGTGATATTGGGTATAGAGAAGTGTTGCAGGGAGCTGAAAATTTTGCACTGGTGTTTTTGACTAACATTCTTTTTTAAACAAAGCAAAATGAGTGAAGAAGACTTATTCTGTTAAAAGAAGAAAAAAAAAAGTCAGTGAAAAGTTTTTTTTTGGGGGGGGGGGAAGACAATTACTTTTTTACTGATTGTGTTTGATGTTTGCTTTATGTGAGGTTTGGTAGAGAGGGGTTTACAGTGACCTGTGGTGTGATTGTATTTTTTTATTCTAATTCTTAACATTCCCACTTCTCTTTAAAAAGTAGCACTTCAGGAAAAAAATATCTTCACGAAAGACCTTGAAACCATAGGCAATTTGGATCAAGCCCACAAGGATAAAGCCTAGGGCTTGACTCTTGAGCTCTGGTGAAACTAGCTGAAGTGTTTAAAGACATTCCTGTACCCTGACGACCTCCATGCTCCTTTGTTGACCTCCTGCCTTCCTGAAGAAAAGCAGCAGAAGCAAATGTGTGCAAACATCTCAGCAATTCCCACTCACCGGCTCTTTTACCAGTGTGGTCTCACCTCTCTGGCCTAATTAGCCTGAACAGTCAATGCCAACATGCTTGCAATTATACAGGAGCTGCTGTAGTCCTAGCTGAGATGCTGCATATGCTCCTTTCTACTAATCCGGCTACAGACGTGGCAACTTCTTGCCAAAGGGCAGGGAGAACACAGGGGTTGGTAGTGTATTAAGCTGCTTTAGTCAGATTTAGCAGAGCACTCAAGTCCCTGGTCCTAGTTTTAGCCACATGTGTATGACAGATTATAACATCGAGAGAAAGAGGAAAGACAGGGTTTTCACTGCGGGGAGGAGGGGGAAATTTTGCAGAACACATTTGCCTTTTGCTTTTCACAGATTTGCTGAGACTGGCAGTCATTTAACTTTCTGAAGTGCACCAATCTCTAATTTTTATTTGCTATGAACAGCTAGAATCCTAGCGTATGACTGGAGTCCCTTTCTTTCACACTAAAGAATACTTGAAGTGGTATATTGCCACTGACAGAAGGAAGTGCGTGCATATGGATGCAGAGTATCTTCCTACTGTATAAGCACCACTACATAAAAGCAATTTTTGCATGTAGACAAATCCTATTCTCCACTAAGAACAGCAAATTACATCCTGACCCAGTACACAGTTCCCTACTCTCTCTTTTGGAGCTGGTTCTGCTTATACATTCACCACAGCAGAAAGCAAATGAGAGCATCTCTGCAGGAGTAGCTAGGGCTCAGATGGGAGACCGCAGCTAAAGAGAAAACTGTGATGTTCTGTAAAGCAGAAAGCCAGTCCAACTCTATGGGATTGGGCAGGGAAAACTCTTAGGTACTGCCCTGGGTAGTTTTACTAGCTCTTCTAGAAGAAAATTTATGTCACCTGTACAGATGACTGTCTCAAGTATCAGAGATGCCGCTTTAATGACATACTGGTTGCTTGGCTAAGGTCTGAAGCTCCAAGCTTTTCTCAGTAGCATTGAAGCCTGCCTGGAAAGCAGCATTGAAGCGTACGCCTTGATGTTAGGAGACCGCTGGCCAGATGCAGTAAATAGAACTCTTCTTTTTACAGTTTATCGGTACAGAAGATGTTTCCTCTATTTTATATCAACTGGTGTCTTTCGTTTCCTTGAGATTTAATACCTCTTTTGGTATTAGATCAATCTTTTTCTTTACAATAGACTTTTCAACAGTAACTATATCTTCCTTAAGTTAAGGCTCAGAAAAACTGACAGATCAAGAGATACTGTGTGGGTGATTGGTGAAACCAAAATGGAAAAGGGCAGAAAATCTGTGCCTGTATCCAGAACTAATTAGATCTGGGGGAATAATGGATTTTTTTTATTTTTTTTTTTTTTTACTTTGGTGGATGAACCTAGATCAAATCCAAACCACGTTATTTATCTTAGTTTGTTGGGAGTTTTAATTTAAAAAGATAGAAACCTCTTACTATACTATGATTTTAGTGCTATTCAATTTTCTGAAGTTTTTGTTTGTTGTGGGGTTTTTTGTTTTGGTTTTGGTTTTGGGTTTTTTTTTAAATTTTTTTTTTTTTAATTAGACCAGCTTTTAAGCAAAATTAAAATGCCTTATTGTAATCAGGAGCCAATAAGTTCTGTGTAACAACATAGAAATAAGAAGTTCCAGTATTTCTGGAATACAATGTTATGCTTTGAAAACAACAAACTAAATTTTAAAGATACTTTTGCTTCTCCCTGCTCAATTGGCCTAAATTCCTGAAGAGTTGTCACACAGCAGTTTTTCTTGGGTGAGCTGTAGTGGTAGGTTAGTTTCTCACACTTTGCAGAGCTTTAAGCGTGCCTTAAAGTAGTTCAGGGCCCATATTCTAACCCTGTCACAACCCTGACAAATCCTATTCTGTCCAAAATCAGTAGCTTTGATCCACTTCAAAATGAACTGCTCATTCCACACTTTTTCTGCCCCATTACCCATAATCCCCATCCTGTGGAGGAGACACCATGAAAACCTAAAGTCTTCCAAGCCTTTTATTTTCTTGCTGGTTTCTCATTTTTTATGTTCCTTTTGCTTCTGACAGATTATTTCCAGGAGTTTTCTGGGTCCCTGCTGATGAACAGGATTTGTACGTCTCCCAGTTTCTTGCCCTTCCTTGCTCTGTTCCAGTGCAACTCATGTTTCCATTATTTGATTCAAGCTATGGCCTTGCTCCCTTTCTCACACCTCACATTTCCAGTCTCAATGCTATTTCATGCATGTTCTGCTGCACCCCTACTCTTCATTGTCTCAAATTAAAAACAATACTTAAAGTTATGGGGGGAAAATAGCATGTACTATTCCATAGACAGACAAGGCAGTAGCTCAACATGGCATACATCAAGGTGCAGGATTTCTAAAACCTCCTCCCAGATTCCCATCGACCTCTTTTTCTGGCTGGGCAGTGTTATCCAAATGTGAGTTGAGGAGGAGCTGACAAAAAATTTCTGATCTCACTAAAACAAGTGTACATCATCATCCTTTATACAAGATAAGACCTTCCTGCCTTGTCTTGCCATTTCAGAATTTTAGCTTTCAGCAACATAGACATTTATCAGACACATAAGTATTCTGTCTTCCCTGTTCTGCTTCATTCAGGGCTTCAAGGGAGCAGCAGTTTGTTCCCTTTTTTTTTTTTTTCAATTTCTTCCTTCTTCTGCAGAAGTGTTAAGGGGCCCAAAATCCCCAAAAAGGGAAAAGGGGAAGAAAAAATGACTTAATTTTTCTTCAAAGCGTTTAGCGATTGCAAAACTAACTGTTTTTATCAAAACTAACACGGCCTGAGAATGCTGGGGTTAAGGTCCAGAAGTCCCTTTGGAGGTCTGCGTATCAAAAGGTACAAATATTAGCCTGACACCAAAAGAGGAGAGAGAAAAGGGAAAGAATGTCAGGACTTCCCAAAGTCAAATTGTGACACTCTGTCAAGAGACTGCAGGTGTCCAACCTCTTCCTCCAGCTACAAACCCAAAAAGCTAGCTCCTAATTCAGAGACCTAATTCATTTTATACAAGAAAATGTAAGGAAAAGAAAATAAAAAAGCAGGGAACAGATTCTTTTGATATTGCTTATCTGCTGAAAAGAAAGTGAAACTCCCAGAAAGAAAGGCCCAGAAAGAGAGAAAACTCTCCATGCTAAAAATGCAGTCTAAAGTTAATTAGCTTATTTCTGTTCATATTTGGGGGAAGTTCATTGAAAGGGATTGCTGAGGCTGTTGAGCCTGAAACTAAACACACCTCCAGTTATGGTTCATCAGTACCTACATGCACATCACAGCATCATTTTTCTTTCCACATGGCCTCTCTTTTGGGGTAAATAACAAGGCAGACTGCCTTCCTCCTAGTTCCTGAGCAAGACAAGGAATGAAGTAGCAATGTACCCAGCCGGGTTACCACTGGTAAAATAAAACGTAAATGATCTCCAGGAAGTTTCCCAACAAGAAGATGGTATCCCAAAGATGTTACTGGAATAATTTTTGTTGTAGATATTAGGAACTTTTATGCTTACAGTAAAAATTTGGATCAAATAAATCTTGACTACATCTTGCATGAATCACTCAAATATGCTGAGATGGCCTTTCATGCTGCAAGTGCTATTTTTCAGGATGATTTTATTCACTTTGTAGCATTTGGCGTGAAACTTCATGCCACAGAGAATTTTTCTAAACAGCATTATCATTTTGGGTCTGACAACTTTAAAGCTTCCCTTTAAAAAGAGGAGGAGGAAAGCATTTCATATAATGCTGAAGTAAATACAGTACTTTTATTTGAAGCTAAGTGCAAATCAGTGACTAGGTAGGTTATTAAAAAATGTGCTGTCAGTTTCCTGCAAACTTCTAGGTGGAACAAGCCTCATATGAGCTTACTTTAAAGTTGACTTCTCAGCCTTTCTCTCTCTGTCAATTAAACTACAGATATACTCCAACACACCTCTGCTCAGAACACCAGTTGTAGGTAGAAGATCGGGCTACAGATGTTCATACAGGCCATTGCAATTCTACCCAAGAATTCATAGTTCTTTCTCCCAGTTTCAATAAGTTTCAGATCCACCCAAGCCTGAAACCTTGTTGAAATTTAGTTCAATCACTGTAGTCGCTTCTTCATGTTATTGACCTGAATATTGACCTAAACTGATTTACCAAAGATTGTCTTTATCCTTGGGCAAATTTGAGTGATTTGAAATCTGCCCCACAGAACCTGAAAAACCTGTATGGTTTCGGCCTAGCCTTAGTAGAATAAGAAATAAAAATTACAGGTGCATGGTTACCAGCAATTTACGTAGCAGAAATACTTTTATTAATCCAATTTTACTTATAAACTGTACCTGAAGTCAGGTTTATAATGGCTGTATTTAGACAAATCTTCCATAGGCATTGCTGGTAAGGTGACTCTGAGATTAACAGAGCTTTAATGACATTTAAAAGTTTCTTAACATCTTTATAGGGAGGCAATTCTGACAGCCTTAGGCTGACCACTCCCAGCAGTGCTGGTGGTTTCAGTGGGACTATGCAATGAAGTAGGTGTTCACTGGCATGAGCAATGTTGATATTGTTGATATCATCTGGCCCTAGGTTATCTGGGCAATTACAGAGGAGCGCTCTTGAATGCAGTACTTGCATTTTTTCATAGTCTCTCTTTGGGCATTATTAACCTTTATATTTTAACGGGAATTAGTTTTCAGTTTCCCATTTTAAACAGCGTAGTTATAGGTACATTAATACTGCAAAATTCCGTTGCCAAAAAAAGAGAAGTGGCTGTTCTCTTTGGCTGCATGGCATTATGCCTGCATTATTTGTTGTGTTAGAATACTGCAAACCTGAAACATATCTTTACTGGAAGCAAACATATGCATGTAAATCAGTGAGGATACATAACGTGGATAATTTGTCATCCATTGTCAAGGGAAGCACAACCTGCTGATAGCATCATGTAGCTATGGCCCTTTTCCCATACTCATTAATACTGATCTCAGAACTACTGTATCACCTGGCAGGACAAATGTGGTGCCAATCAGGCAGAAACTTACAGCTTTAGAACCAGACTTAGATATGGAAGTACAAGCAGTTGCTGACATCATATATAGTCCAGAATGGCAAAGCTAGCCCTTAAAGGAGTGTGTGTGTATTTTATAACCAGGTTCCACTGAGCAAAGGGAGATTGCTCACATTCAGGACCAAGACATCTTTTTAAAGCTTTAAACTCCATTGGTCCAGGAATTGCAGCTTGGGAGGGGGAAAAAAAAAAAAAAAAGAGATCAAAACAGATATTGGTTTTATTCTGTTTCTGAAGTGTCTGGGAAAACGAGGGTGAAAAGGAACAGGAAACTGAAGGGATAAAGCAACGTGACAAAGATTTACGCTGAAACCCGGCCTTCCTGCAAACTGCACCTTTCCAAAAGCGCAAAAGATGACAGCAGATTTCGTGCATCTCCTGCTAGGTATAATGTATATGAGACCAACATGACGTAGAATGAGTTTTTCAAGTCTGTCATCAAATATACAGTCTTCTGTGATCATCTGTCCTTGAACAACAATACAATCTGATGGTAATTAGAACATCGATGAAGTAATTACATCCATTCACACCAAAAGGTGGCTGGATAGCGTAGTGAACTAAAGAACGTTAACACAGAAGGAAGAGAAACAGAGATCCTTTCGTTTCTCTGTCAGATAAATGCATTGCATAAAGCTATCTTTATATAATTTGGATGTGTTCTCGTGGGTGCATTAGCACTTTCTGTTTTTCACGCCTGGGTTTATAGATAGATACTAATGACTAAGCAGAGGACACATACTTCAGTTTAGCATTCTCAGATGAGGCCTTCTAAGGTAATCTATTTTTTCTTATCTTCCACACGATTAGAAGATTCCTTGAATTTTTCTTTGGGGTGACAGCAATATATAATTACTTCATATAAGTGAAGTCAAAGAACAGTTTTTAAACTGAGTATAGCATTCATATACATGGGAAGATGGAAAGGAACAACATTACCTCAAGTCATGCTGTTTGGGTTTTCTTTTTGTTTGTCCTTTCTCCTATCTCACATTGCCATATGATGCTTCTCTAACACTAGGTTGTCCTTAACCAGCATGTAAATAGAAACAGTCTTAAAATATTATCAAGAATATTTGCCAGCTCAGGCACGAAATATATTCATCCATCTCCACTATCACAATGAAGATAACGAACCAAACTAATGATACTTAATTTCTTTACCTAAAGCATGATACTTTGGCTGAGCAAGCTGGTAATATTTTACCAAGCTGTAATAAAAATCACAGTATCTGTCCATATGCATCTGTTATAAGGGCTCCTATGTTATAAAGGCTTAGCACTTTGTATTCTCACCACAAAAAAATCCAAATATATCCAAGTGCTCTGAAAGCCCACAATGTAAAGAGGAACATTTTACATTCATAAAATGACAGAAAGAGAAAAGGAGAAACGATGAGTGCCCTAGTTCATTTAATGTATTATTTATGTATCGATTTTGGCAGAAATAGGATCAAGTGTTGCTGTCACTTGCAATGGTAAGAAAGTTTTTAGTTAATGCCTGATTATGTTTAAGTGTTCAAAACAAAATTATCTGGTTATGCTGATGGCTATAACCTATCATAGCACAGATCTAATAGAAAAAGGAGCAAGTAACATAGCAATAAAACAAGTTTTATCATGCCATCGTTTTGCCACTGAACCAGTGATTTTTAGAATAATATCAAAGCAGAGAGCTAGGCGCTTATCCTGCAACATTCAGTAACTGCTAGCTTGCACAGTCCCATAGAAGAAAGTGCTTGAACAAGTCTGGTCTTAGGCTAATAAATTATCCATTTTGATTTTTTTTCCAATTTTCATCAATGAAATGGAACTCCACTTATGCGAGATTCCACCAAAATAAAATTTTAGTCATGTTCAGAAATCATTTATGTCCTTTAAGTTTCTTGGGTTTATTTTGCCTTGGATGAGATTGGTAGCTCTGTGTGAAGTACTGCTTCAAACTTCACTTAAAGGCACAGAAACACAGTGGTTTCTGTTACCCTCAGTTCACACTTTCCAGGCAGTTTCAAAAACCACAACACTGAGAGACTTGTTTAAAGAGAGTTCAAATTTTGGGAGAAAATATGAATTAAAGAAATGCGTATCATTATGTCCACTCATGACAGATGAGTTCTGTCTCTGGTCTGGCACTATGGGCTAGAAGTTCCTACTTTATTTCCCAACCATGGTTCCCGTTTCCCAATTCCCAGTGACATGCCATACCCTGTGTTCATGGACAACAGCCTGGTAATTAAAAAAAAATCTGATTTAAAGAGGTGCAAACTGAAAATGGTGGCCAAGTTCTAGATTTTAAGCACTGCTTAGTTTTTCAAAACTGTGGTGCTGGATTTAGCTTCAGTACATGAGAGACAGGGTGCATTTTGGAAGCATGTGTGCCAAGTAGATCCCAAACGCAGATGTCTGACTCTCAGAGTGGTGCTCAGTCCCAGCTTTAGCTCCAGGCCACAACTGTGTGTGGTGGTGGTGCATTCCTCCCCCTCTTTTCCTCTGGGCTACGATACAGTCTCAGAACCTTCTGTTAGGCTTTAGCCATTGTGCATGAGTTGGGCGGTTGAGCGTCCCTTGGCCGTACCAAGCGCTCGTGCATGGCTAAGGTGGGGAACGACACTGATCGTACCGGGGACACTAGCTACATGGTCAAAGTAGGGAACAGAAACAAGAGATAATTCATCATCTCTGACGGCTCTGAAGCATTCCCTACCTGGATCATAGCTCAAGGGGAACAATACCATTGTTACCGTGAAACAATACCATAATTACTACCCTGGACCACCTTGGATAGGAGCAAAAAATGGAAATTTACAGATGACTAAAACCAATCACCTTGCAAACCTATAAACAGCAGTACCAAGTGAGACCCTTTGAGCTCTCCTGGACCGCAGCGGGCTGCATCCAGAATCTCCCTCTGAGTGGGACGCCTCTCAGAGTCCGCAAACTCAAATTTGCGATACTCGGAGGAACACCGAGACTTGGGCTGAAACACTACTCAGGGCTCAAGTCTTCGCCCGTTGAGAAATGCCAAAGCATTTAACATGAGTATTTCACAGGACTCAAGGGGAATTTTTTACAGGTATACCTTTATAAATTAGCTAACTCTAAGGCCTTTCATTTAGCTTTGGTACCATATTCATATGTGTATATATATACGTATTGATTGATCTAGATCTTTTTGCACGCTTATCTGTACAGTTACTAACAAGTATAATCTGTAGTTAAGTTGTTTTAGTCTTTGTAGTATTTGTAGTAACTTGACTAATTCTTTATATAGCTGCCAAATTGATTAATGCTTAAGTATTGTCGGACTCTAAGTTGCTGCTACACCCTTAACCCCTTAGATACAAACCATTGTCCAAGTCTGAAACTAAGATTGCGTCCAGTCGGATCTTTTCTGAACCTCGTGACTCAATGGGAAGGTTCCCCTTACCCTTTTATCCTCAATCTCTGTACAAATCATTCCAACAAAATTCTAATATGATTTTCCCCTGTGTAGACTTAATCCACGTTATAAGTAATAGAGTGAACCTTGCCATCAAATTCTGTTAATCGTGTTTCTATAAATTTCTATTAAAATCACCCTTTACCAATACCTTTGCCAGTGATTCTTTATGCGGCCTTAAAACCACTCATTCATGACATTGTGCTAAGAGCTTTGTATTAATGAAGGGAGACTTTCCCAAAGAGATTAGCACCACACTTCATCTTTCTTCATAAAATATGTTGTAAAATTATTAATCTGGCAGATAATAAAATACTTGGTTTCTTCTAATTATTTTTAGAAATCCAATACCTGACAACGAGTTCATGATTTGCAAATTCTCTCTTTCCTGTAATCACCCATACCATGTCTGAATAAATCTGAACTGGAAGGGGAAAGCATAAATTGAGCCCTCACTATGTAGCTGCTAAAGTTACCTAGTTACACACAGTGCATAAGGAAAACTAAACCAAATCCAAAAGAGGTAGTCACCTCTAAGGCAAGTGCAAATAGAAGAGGACAAATACATGAGTGAGCGAATGGACTAATTTGTACCAGCTGGCTTGATTTATAGAATCAGGCCCAGACATCTCTGGACTATTCCATTGCCATTTTCTCTGGGTTCCTTTGTTATCACACTTGGGGGATAGATACACACAGGCAAACGGCAAGTGTTTCCTTTGCCATGGAGAAACAGTCACTCCTGGAAAAACACAGTCTCAGTGTGCTAAGACACATTTTCCAAATACAGTTTGGTTGTTCAGTATCAGATTCTTCATATTATAGTTTCTCAAAGAGGTAGAAAACTGCAAAAAAATTAACAACAAACCCGAGCTCTTTAGCTATTATCAGCCTCAGAACTCATGAATCAGATTTTCTTTAGCAGTCACCCAGAAGACAATGCAAGAAACTGTATTTCTATTACTTGCTTTTTCTCACCACTATTCAACAATTTTCTCCCACAGTATCAAGAATTACTGCTATCTTACATGATAATAGAGCAGGACTGCAAAATAAAATGTGCTCCTCCTTTTAACTGCCAGTTAGTAACAATCAACAGGTTGAGTGGGAACTAATGGGGCTGGGCAAGCCCAGACGCATGTGCTTTAATGGAAAATGGGAGCTGCACTGCCCGTTTCTCTGCAGGCACGCTCAGCCTTTTACCTCCATACATAGTCCATACTAAGTGCGTGCTCCTGCCTGCCTTCCCCTGCTGCTTCCCCATGCTCCAGACTCAGAAGTGACTACTCATCACACGGACCATTTCATGACCACTGCACTTCGCTTTGTAGTTGGAGTCAACAGGCTTTTACCAGTGTGACAGTTTAAGTGATTGCAGAAAATCTGCTTGCCATTTCTTCATGTTTGGTGCTGCACTGACATCTTGTGGCCCTTAACCCTGGTGAGACGGTAAAGGAGGCCAACACATTTCCAAATGTTTAAGCAAGGATGCAGTAAAATTAAGTTTGAGGAAGCAGCACCGATTTTCCTCTTACTTCCTATCTGTTTGAATTCATGTTCCAATGCTTCATGTGCCCCATTTTAGTAACAAATTTCCATGTTAAATTTCTACAATTAAACAATAATCAAGTCAAAAGTAGTAACAAACAGATTGTGAAGATAAACCAGAATTGCAGCAGGTGAACTCCTTGTGCAGATATAAGCCTCAGTCTGAGGAGAAAGCAGATTACAGACACCCATTGATTTCATATTTTATTAGCAGGCTCTGCACTTGATTTTATAAAGTTGAGGTTTTAAATTGCTGTGACAGTATCTACCCATTACTTCAGCTGTTAGCCAAGAATATTCCCAAGAGGAGCAAAAACATGTGGATAACAGGATACTATTTAACCACCATAATTAATGATTACTAATGAGAAAAGAAGCAAGAAAACCTATTTGGAAACAATGCCAGTAGTGGTAACCATAGGTTAAAGCTATACAAGATGAAATCACATGCCCATGAAGAGACAGGTCTGTCACACTGGCATAATATACACAAATGAAAGAGATTTTCCCTGGCGCCTTCATCCTAAGGAAGAGTGAGAAGAAAAACCAGACACCACAGTGATGGGCATAACTCCTTAACCCTAAATAAGTTTTAATACAGTTACAAACTGAAGTATGAGAAGGCCTGGAGATGAAAAGAGTATGGATGCTATAGGAAATAAAAAGGATTTTAGTATTAGAAAACATGAGAGACCACACTTCGTCCAGATTCAGTCCTCTAAGCACTTAGCCACCTCAGCTAAAATAGGATCTCTGCAGCTTGCTGTGTAGGTCAGTGCAGAAACAGATTTCTTTGTAAGATGACTGAAATTTTTCCTTGGATGCACTAAGTTTTGGAGGCATGGATCTTTCTCTTCAGCGATTACTGCATTCTCTAACTAGCTAGATTAAAAGCTGCAAGCTAAAATGTTTAAAGAGAAGCATCTAGAATTCAGGCCTTAATTATAAGCAAAGTATCACAGCTGAAATAAATGGGATACTGAAGTGAGGGGAAGGGAGAGGAGAGAGATTTACATGCATAGTCAAATAGCTAAATCCAATTCAATCAATTTAATTTCATATTCCTATTACTATACCAGTTAAAGTTCCTTTTCTTATCTAGTAAATTATCAGTGTATACCACTAGACACTTAGATTATCACAGAAGCAATGTGAGAGACATGCTAAGAATCATAGCTGCTAAAAGGGCTTCTCTATATGGAAAGTAAAGGAAGATCTCACTGGAAAACCCAGCCTAAGGGATCCAACCTCTTTCCTTAGACAAATACTGGAAGAAACCAAAATATTTTGAACATCCAAACATTGGGCCTGATGCTATCACCAGCAAAGGGGACGTTGCAAGGGGACATCTTCTCCTCCCACAGATATTGCTGGCTATAGGAGGATACGCATCCCTGCATAGGTACAGCAGAGATGCCTGAGAGTGGGAAAGGAGGAGGAGAAGCTAAAGAGAGAGAGGATTGGCTTGACTGGCAGGCTCAAATTCAGACCAAGTCCAGGATAGCGACAGAAGATTAGATTGTCTAGCCTAGTCTCCTTGCTATTGTAGACAACCTACCAAATAAACTCTCCCATAAACCTGTCATGTTCCTCCTCAAAAGTTGTTATGTTTTGCCTCTACCACGTCAGACTTCCATCCTTTAAGGACCAGAACTTGCTTCTCTGTTACAACCTACATTTATTCATAGCCACTATACCTGCTCTTGGCTTTTGTGCCAACACACTCCTTTCACCCACACAGCTCTTATCTTTCCTGATGTATTTATAGACAGTTTCCATATTGCCTTTCACCCTTCGTTATGCTCCAGTGAACAGACAAAGCCCTTCTAATCTCTTCTCATCAGGGTTTTCAATGCAGTGGCAGTGACTGCATCTGCGGTAGTTCAAACTCGTCTTTTTTGCACATGGGCAGCCAGAGTTGCAAACAGGATCCCAGATGATCTCTCGTGACTGCTTTATACAGTGACTAACACCTCGCTATCTCCACTGTCAACACTTGTCCCAACACAGGCTAAGGCATCACTCACTCTTTTTAAGGGCAGCCCAGAGGGCCTCCTTTTCTTTAAACCGACTGTTGCATGTTTTTACTGCTCTGTTTCATCCTGATCCTATTATTCCAGACCCCAAGATAATTCAGTATGTAGAAATACCTTCTAAATCAGTTTATTCAGCATATTCTATAGTTATCGTGGACAGCCCTTTTCCTTTTACAGCTACAACAGCCTATTACAGCAGACCCCCTCTTTGCCACAGTAAGTGATACAAACACCCCTCACCCCTGCAGTCAGGAAAGACTTCCTGTTGCTGGCGATGCTGCACGTGCTAGGGCATGGCTTCTTCCTTACGAGCAATGCCTTCACCAGCAAAAGCAACTTGGGAGAAAAGAGCACATCGTGCCCAGTGACTGGGATATTGCGAGATGTGAGAACATGCTAAACAGTGGAAGTGTTTGAGTTTGAGTTAAATATCCCAGAAAGTATAAAACAGAAAAAGATAATGTACTAATGCTACCTTCTGGATTGAAAAATGGTTAAGAGATCAAAAATACAGGTAGTGATAAATTGCCATACATCAAATTAGAAGGAGTGTCAAGGACTTCCTGCACAAAGATATTCATAGTTGTATATTAGTTTTGTAGCATAAATGGCAAGGGCTTAATTTGATTTTTTTTTTTTAAAGTCAGTTAAAGATTAAGTATAATTAAAAGGTAATTTGTGGGAGAAATCTTTCATTGGCAGGCATATGAAGTCAGTGTTTGATCCAGCATAGATTTTCCAACTTTGATGTCTACAGTCAGCAGCCAGAAATAAAGGAAAGAAAATAAATGTTAGTAGATTAGAACACTTTCACAGGTGGAAGTGGAAGCAACTGAGCACATGGTGAACTTGGCAACCAGAATAAGACTTCAGATACACTGACAAATTTGCTGTCACACTCTGCTCACTTTATACTACTGAGCAAATTTTGGCAAACAGTTCTGCTGGATATAACCTTAACAGAGAAAGATGTTTCAAGCAGGTTCACATCAGTCTGAAGCTGCCCTCTCTGATGACACTCAACCATAGGGGATGCACTAGGAGGGTATAAGCCCACTACTTATCTCAGGCTGGAAGCCCTTGAAAAGCTGTGATCAGTCGATATGAGTTAGAACAAGCCTTGTTCTTGTTGGATGGGAGCTATAAAGAAAAGAAAGAATCTGAGAAGCAGATCTCACCTTGTCAGAACCGTCCACTTCTCTTTTGCACTCCAGAAAAAAAACAGACCAGCAAATCTGGTAGAGAGTGCATAAAAATGGCCCCGGTACTAGACTAATTAAAGAGGTTGT
This sequence comes from Pelecanoides urinatrix, assembly GCA_013400755.1. Taxonomy (NCBI): domain Eukaryota; kingdom Metazoa; phylum Chordata; class Aves; order Procellariiformes; family Procellariidae; genus Pelecanoides; species Pelecanoides urinatrix. The sequence continues at coordinate 969,533 of VZTQ01012136.1, forward strand.
GACAGGTGACAAAAGGGTTGGTGGCAAATGTTACAGAAAGAACACGATTTGGCTTGATCTTCAAATCTTATGTTATCTGTATAGGGATTAACAGTAATTCTGTTCTTTGAAAAGCTGCTGGACATATATAGAGATGCTGTTATCTGACACCCACTGAGGCCACACAGCATAACCAGCAGCAAAGCTGGCTCCATTTACTCCACCCTGCCCTCCCGCCACAGCCTGACCCAGCGGAGGTTAGCGATGCAAAAAGCAGACAGGTCTGCTTCCTGCTCAGCCAGCCCTTGGCCTCCCCCCGAGACGCCTCCTGGGCAGGCAGTGGCGATGGGAGACCTTGTGAAAATGTGAATGCTTGTCCCTGAGCCCAGATACTGGCAAAGAGAAAACGTCATCTCATCTGTCCTCATTGTGTGAAAGCAAGATGCAAAAAGAGAGACACAAAAAAAAGGTCAAATAGCAAATCCCAGGCTCCCAAGGAAAAACACGGTGGAGCTGCAGCCATTAGAATTGCACAGGCGAAGACAAGCACTTCATTAGGCGGGACTAACTCCCAGCATGGGCCACAGTCAGAAGTAGATGAGGTGAAATCGGATTCTGGGGCTTGGATGTTTTGCAGCTTTGTGATTGCCAAAAAAAGTAAGACTAGAAGAATAGTCACAGCATGTGAAATTTCAAGTCACAGGGATGCTAGCACTATCAGAAGTGCTACTGCTTGTGAAGTTACCCTCAGTGGCCTGTTATGAATAATGAACAAAAACATCACGGAATGATCTCATTTGTTATATAGGTTAAAATGTATCTTTCTATTATTTAGAGGGAATGAAAAATATTTTGGTGAGCACTGTGCCTGTTCAGTATCAATGCAACATAGGGAGAAACAAATTATTCCAAATTGCTGTTGTGATTGGAGTAGGATGCTTTGGAGAAGCCATCTGCATGGCTTCCCCTCTTGAAAAAACAGCCTTAACATTTCCTAGGAAAAAAGATATAGTCGTGAACTCTTTTATGATGCTCAGCATGATATTCTGTAGTACAGTCCCTGAATCAGGCCATATGAACTCTTATGCTATGTCTTAACAATATAACTAGAACCTAAAATACAATCTCTTCAGTGGTCCACTTTAAAAACCTTTTCTTTTAAAATTTTCCCTTACAGAGTTTTTTCATATTTGTGTTGCTTTTTTAATTTAATGGACACAAACTTCCACGAAAATTTTTGGTAATGGTATCATTCGTACTGCATATTGTTTTGCAACGTATAACTATATCCCTGCAGGATGCAAACCATCTTCTAGTCTAATCTTATTTATACTATTATAGCTTTATAGCAACACAGTCATTTTAAATACCAGAAATCTAAGTTCTGAGATAATATGGAGGCTTGGACTGAAAGGGAATAGCCGTCTTCTTTTTCTACTTTGAAGTATCAGGATATCAGAAAGCTGATTCTAGACTGGTAACTAGTAACATTTCCAACTTTCAGAAATTTTAAGTGATATTTAGGCTGGTACAGTCACCTCCCAACAACAGCAGCAGCAGCCACAACAAGTTACTATTTATAAGATGTCATAACGAAGATGAATGCTGTCTGCCAGCACTGTATCCTGGGCAACTCCCAGCCAGTGTTACAACATGCACTGTGCTCTGGGAAATACGCTGTAAAGCAGTAGGCTGAATGGCGTTCAAGAGACCACAGCTATATTCCTTCAAAAAAAAACTTGTACATATTTTATTTTACACGGAGAAAGCCTTGAGAGGTTTCTTCTGAAATGCTCTGCTCCAGCCACAAGGTATGTCATACAGGCACCACTGCACACCAGCATTCTCCTCTTTCCTACTAAGCAGCACAAAGAAATCTTTGAATACACCTGGTCAAGATGAACACGCCATTTCTTTTTCTTCCATTTATTTCTAATGCATGCTGGAACAAGGCTAACTCCATGCCTTTTGGCTGCTGCTCTTTTATCCTCTTGAATTCAAAACAATCACATGCTGGGCATACCCAGACAAACCACTATTCTTTACTGTCACAAAGTTATAAAATGTCTAAAAATCTAATTTAATATAGATTATTATTTTTCCTACTAATATTCCTACCATTTTTCCTACTGGTCCTAATTGCTCCCCAGCTCCCATAAAGATCTAGAGACTGGCTGAGCTGGAGGAGAAAATACTTCTCCACTTATCACTACAGCTGGGTCTGCCTCTGGGCAGGCTGCGGGCTTGTGGGCAGGGTAGCACAAATGAGACAGGTGCTACCACTGTGTATGCTGTCTCTGCCGTGTATATTCAACTACTACCCCTGTAGCTGGCAGTCTAGCAGCTTCTGGCACTCCTGAATAAACTAGGACTAGCTAAAATAAGACTATATAACTTTTTACTCAGTCCATCATTCACCTGATTAACTTTCTACAGATGCGTTCAATTCTCATGTTCACAATCTACCTTTAGGGCATTAAGAATACTGCATTGGCTTCTCTTCTTTTCCGCCCCCCCCAATTCCACCTCACTGTGGTAACTCTACTACTGAAAATGATTACTTCAGCCATTCTGCCTGAAACTAAGCAAAGAGAGGGCTCCAGAATGACACATACTGAGTTAATTTTTAACCTTCATTCCAGGAGAAGTTTAACCAGGAGGAGAAAACTTGGTAGAGAATGTATGTTATCACAGAGGTAGTGAAGGATTTATTAGATCAAGCAATACCGATTTCTGCTACAGTCATTTTTTAATCAGCAAATAAGCTAAGAGATATTCTGACTACCCTACATGGCGCTCTCCCATTTTTTTGGAGAATATTCCTTAATCTATAGTAAGGGCAGTTAATTTTGTTTTTCTGGAAAAGGGTGACCACTGCCCTGATCCACTGACTCTTATATTTCAAAGACCAGATTTAGCATCAATATCCTTAAAGTGTTTCAGACAAAAGTACCAAGCAGCTTGTTTATGGCGGAAATTCAACTCAAAACAGAAAACTTTACCATTTTTTCATTATCACACAAATGTTTCCATTTTGTTCTTTAAATGTTTTCCACATATTTCTTTTTCACATAGTCAGACTCCCTTCAGCTTAAGAAACTGCCTAATGATCATGCTAGATATTGGCTCAGACACAGTGACAAGGAGTCAGCTCACGAGGTTCAGACAGATGTTGTACAGATACCTAAATCTGTACTACTGACCAGAAACTCCCTGGGAGTTGATAGAAGGAAAGAGATGTTTTAGAACAGGATTCATCTGACTTTTATACAAATACTTTAGGAGAGAGAACTCAAGCCCTGGAAATGCTTATTTCTTTCTGGTGACTCTTAAGTCAGACATTGATGTTTGTGTTTGGTCACCTAAATCCTGCCCCTATGGCACTAATCAAAAGCGTGGACTGAGGTGAAGGAAGAGGACTTGGAGAACGCCAGAGGGGATCTTAAGACTAAAAGACAACTCCTAGTTTCAAAATTACTGTCGTGGATGAGAAGATAATATTTAGCTTCAATAGAAGTTTCAATATTGCGGGAACATCACATAGTTCTTCCCACTGTTTTCCAACCCAGAGTAAGTATAGTGTTTCAAAGCTAAAATTAATTTCCCTGGCACTACCTATTCAGTGACTGTAGGATTAATCACCACTGTTTTCACATGATGTCAGTATTCTGCAATGGAAGATGTATAAAGTGGGCAGCTTTCTTCTTCTAGAAGTAGTTTCTTTGGCTCAGAAAGTCTTAACCAGAGAACTAAATTGTTTCCAGAAAAAGCGGGGCGGGGGGGGGAGGAAGAAACCTTATTTTAAAAGTTACATAAGGTCATTCAAGAACTTTACAGATTTTAATTTAGACATGTTCCTAGAAGACCTATAAAGAAAATCAACCTGTAACAATCCACTTAATTTTTTTCTTTTGATCTCATTAATTTAATGACAGTTATGACACAAAAATTAATGGTTCAAGTAAGAATTGCACCTTACCTGACTCTATACTGACCAATTAAAACTGCAATAAACTTACACTCTTGACATCTGTCTCTTCTTCTTGCAACTTTGAGTCAACGAACTGATGCATATCAAATTTAGGGCTGTGGCTCTTCAGCCCTGAGCATGTGACCTGTGCTTTGTTTTCTAGAATCTACACAGCCTGTAGCACATTACCTTATGCTTCTTTATAGAAAAACAAAAAAACAACTTGCTTTTGAGTGACCAGCTTGAGAGCCAGGGAAAAATTTAAGTATGTGCATAAATGTTTGAATGAATCAATGCACTTATCTCTGTTTTTCTCAGAACTGGAGTGCAGCCATCACTTTCCAAGGCTAAAAATAATGTCTGTAGGCAGCTCAGGTACATGCAAACTACCTTCCTTCTTCAGCTTTATTTATTATCTCCTAAGTGAGGAACAATTCATTCTTCTGTGATATTACAGAAAATTAGTGGAATTATACCTGCAGTGATCTGATAAGAACCCACAAAAATTGCAATGGATTAAGTATAGTTAGTTTGAAAGAAAGCCGCTTGATTGACTTATCTCCAGCATTCCTTACTCCTACAATTTTGAAGGCATGAAAAAAATTCTTCTGGTCACTGACCACAAAACCCTTAGTACATATTTCAGGATAACTTATAGTTCCCCTTTAAAGCAGTGTTTTCTGTAAAAATTCTGTGTGTTTGATTACACCCAAGGTCAGAAGCAAAGTCTAAAAACTGTCAACATACTAATAAACCCCCCTAACTTTGCCTTCTCCTTTGCAATCACCAAGGGCTCATCTCCACATCCAGTCAGCAAGATAACTGAATAACATGGGTGACAGGACACAGCCCTGCCAAGCTCTTGGGCTGACCTTGACCTCTTTGGTCAGCTCACCATGTACAAAACCTCTTTGTATAAGTCTCTAAAGAATAAACTTTGAGTAGGCAGATCAATTTCCAGCCATCTTTCTCAAGTATTGCATACAAAGATTCAACAATCTGAGTTAAATATTGCAGTAAAATTGGCCCAAAACGATAAGAGTTTGAAGTCAATATTGTTGGCGAGCTTGTTGAATCTAAAGTACATCATCACCTGATACCTGGACCCATGTTGTACTAAATATATATGAACTATTTTAATATGCTACAATAGATGCACACCTTGGGCAATATATTTTTCTGTGACCCAGTTCTCAGATTTGCTTTATGTTGCTATAACAGTGTTATGGGTCTACAGAGTAAACATCGTTATATTTTCATCCACTTTACTCTGCCAAAATGGTGACTAATATATATATCTCTATTATATACTCATTTATTAAGCAAGATTACATACAAGGTAGTTCATCATCCAGAAAGAAATTAGTAGTCAGTTGCTTTCACATTACTGTACATAGTGATGAGTCCTTAGCTGTGGGTCATGCAAGTTTAAAACTAAGGTAAACTGAGGCACTTCGTAATATCTGTGTTGCAACTGGAGCAGGAGTGCTTCTGAAACACCCTCTGTAACAGTTAATTTCAAGAACCAAATGGTCAGTTTTCTTTGGAGAAAACAAAGCAAGCAATGTATTCCCAGTGCTTTTTAATTTATTTTTTAATGGGAAATTGCATTATTTCCTACTGTCAGCCAGCTCATGGTGCGCAAGATCGTCTGTTGTCGTTTGTTTCTGTTTGGGTTCCTCCCAGGACAGGGTGAAAGCAAGGACTGGTAATCATGAGAGCAGAAGCCTTACCATTTTTCAAAGCACAACAGTCAGAGTTCAAAAGGCAAGAGGCACTTTTAAGATAGCCAGGTATAATCTGTGTACTTTTCTTGAAAGTAAAATTTGTAACTAAAGTTGGCATTTCTGAGCAGTCTGCTAGTGCTGGCCATCTTGATAACAAACAAAGAGGACATGTTTTGTGACACTGACATACAATCCATGGGGAAGAGTCAGTGCCTTTCCTGTAGGAAGCGGGCAGAATAGACATGTGTATCTAAGAAGTCCTAGAGGGAACACAACTGAAAGACGTTCAGAAAAAAATGGTCATGTAGCCAGAGCAAAGAGAAATATGAGATGAAGCAAGGGGTGTAAGATCACTGCTTTGCTTTCCCACAGGCTTTTCCCGTCATTTCTCCCTCCTTCCATTTCCTTGTAGATATTGCAGAGGAGAAAATAATATAGTTTTTTTAATATTTTGAAAGTGTGAACTTGAAAAGCAAGTTAACAAAACAGTGACAGACACTAATATTCAGAGCAAACCCCTGGATGGGAAATAGAAAATACCCAGATGTCCAATGTCCAAAACCATGTAATAAAGAATTAAGAGCTAATATGCATCTGATTTTTATGCAGGTCACTTTCTCAGACAGAAGGATGGATCAGATCACCTTTTAAATAATTTTAAAAAGTTTTAATTAGAATGGATATTATAATTTTGGAGATCTCTTAGACATATTTCAGGTGTCATATTTTCATTACTCACACTGGGATATATGAAAAAACATCTTGGGTAGTCTGGTCCTGTAAATAATTTAGTGTTTTATAAAGAACCTCAGTATCACCATGAAAAGATCTTAAAACACAGAATCAAATTTATATTTAATTCCTCTGAAGGAGTAAGAACAAGTTGAACCTGTTGAGATGCAAAACCACGTAACCAGGAAGTATACTAAGCTATTCTGCCTGGTTTCTCAACATGTAAAGGCAAATCAGCATCCACAATTTCAGCCCTCTCTGAGAGGTTTTTTAGAACAGATTATAGGACTTCACCTTGTTTCAAGCATTCTTCTGCAAACAAGTAAGAGGAGGGCAACACTGCAGTTAACAGGGGTCAGGAGGTTCAAATACAGATAGGCTGAAAAGTGGGAATACCCCTACTATATAAAATGATTGCTAGAGCATTCTGATGGACGTTTGTAACATGTTGTGACAGACCCATATCCATCTGTCGATAATTCTCACCTACAAATGGGAATAGAATAAAGGTAGGATAGGACGATGAGAAAACCCTTCTGGATTTGAAAAGAGAAAGCAGAATTCTGCTCAGCATTTCTTGCCAAGACCATGTAACTAATTTATGTTAAAGTATAGATAGCGGGGTAAAATAGAGAGAAGACACTTTGGAGTATCAAATATTTGCTTGGAAAGAGATGGTACGGTAAAGACAAGCACTAGGTTCTTATGTCTTCAGCAAGATCTCTGAATTGTTACTATGACTCAGGAATGATGGTTGAGAAGGCAAACCAAAGCAGTGATGAAAAGTGTGGACTATATAAGAGAGACCTCATTAAAGGTATTCAGATCCCTCCTTAACAGCACTCCCTGAAAAATCATTTTTGCACCACAGGTTTCTGGAGACAAACCAAACACCTAAAGAGAGTTTCAACGGAAGGAAAAGGAAGACATGTCATGTTGAAAGTGGTGACATACAACATATCTAGGGAAGATAAACATCAGGAAAAAAACACAAGTGCGGATGAAGGAAAAAAAAATAAATCGGTGTTCAGATCTTAATACAAATAACATTCCTGTGATAAGTCATGTACTTCTGGAAAAGAAGCAGCTTAAGTCCCCCCAGCAGAGATGCTCAGATATGCATTCACCTGCTTGTTCCACTTGGTGAGCAGAAACAAAAAGCCAGTTCCCCCACCAGCCAGGAGCACCGCTGGCCAGAGAAAGCAGAAATCATGGTGCTCCAGAGACCAAACTTCTGCCTCTGTGCATTGCTCATGACCCATTAGTCTGACAGAGATTCTGGTTTAAACCCAACTGCTGAGAACAATATCCCACAGGTGTACTGAGATAAGGAGGTGTAAAGAAAACTATATTTGTGGTATGGTATAGTATAGTATTAATTGTTAGAAGCTGTAATGAATAACAAAATCAGCAGATACAAATAAATATGATGTGAAGGGAAATTAGTACAGCTTTTCTAAGGACAAGAGGTGTCACACAGATGTGTCGCAGATGACTCTCTCATGAAGAGTCTGTGTACATGAAGAAATTCCAGTGATTTTATACACCTACAATTTCTAAAGTCTTTAACAAGGTTGCTCACCAAAGATTTTAAAAGAAACTAAGCTGCCACAAAATAAAACATTGGGGCTGGGAGCTGCCTGATACGGGCTGGAGGGTCCATTCAAGCTCGAAGTTGATTCTGAACTCCTGCATCATGGGAGTACCCCAGCTGAAACCCACCTTGGAGGGGGCTGAGCCTCAGGCACACAGTGGCCTCTCTCTCCCTCTCCCACACCTCTCATTCCCCAGGAAGAAAAGCAAGACACACCGGGTGAAGGGAACCACAGCACCCTCCAGCCAAGGTCCTAGGAAGAACAACAGTGGGCCCAGTACCATGGGGCAAACCCCTGAGACACAGTGCTCTGCTTGCTGCAAATAGGGGACAAAGCCCCTGCAAAGAAAACTGCAAGTTGGTATTCTGGGCTTCTGAGCACAGCTGAGCATGATTATACACTCAATTCTCATGCTGTCAAAAGTTTGCTGCTTTATGTCCAACTTGCTTTTCAAATTTATTACAATTTCCCTAGAACACCACATCCCTCAGGTACAAATCCACATGTGAAGTAATGGTGTGTAGGAGAATCAAAACCCAGAAGATGCCTACAGAAGATGCCTGCATTCATTCTTTCACCCAAAGCAGGACTGCTCTCTGTTGCTGATTTCCAATTTCGTTGTAAAAATCTCACCCAATGCTACATCTCCTCTTGCCATTGGAAGGCTTATTTCACCATCTATTATGTCTTTCAAAAAGTTTTTCTGGTGGATCATCTTCCTGCTCTCTATGATAAATCTTGTACTAATTTCTCTTCCCCTGTGCTGTTTATTCCCTCAAATATTTGCAGAACATTGTCAAGTCACCTTGCAATCATTGCTTGGAACATCCCTATCTCATTTGCAGCCTTTCCGCATGCAGCAAGTCAGTTCTTCCAGCCCCCTTATCATTTGTCTCGTTCATCTTGTCAATTAGTTTCTCTGACCTCTCCTTTCACTTTGTTTTAATTTTCCAACACACTCCTGTGAGGTAAGTACAGATTAGCAGCCTCCCTCCCTCCATATTGTGCAATCAACGTGGGACCAGTGAGGAGTTGATTCACTTGGTCACACGCAAACCGCAGGAACACAGCCTGTGCAATGCAGCTGCTTCAAGGAGAATCTAAATCATGCATTGTGGCATTCAGCAGTCCTTTACACAGGACACCTGTGGTCACATTCAGGTAACTCTTCATGTCACTTCAGAGCCTGAGGGACCATCATGAGCATGGAGGGTTGGATTTCCTCCCAAAACACTGCTCTCCAATGTGGATTCAGGGCAAGCACACTGCCAGCTGCTCCCCTGGTGTGCAGACATTGGCCTAGGATGGGACACTAAACTCATTCTCTTAATTGCTTTGCTTTCTTTCCTATGTTCCTTTTGCTAGGTTGGGAGAGGGTATTGCACTTCCTCCCCCGCCCCACACACACACTTTTTCTGAACAAAGACTTTATTTTTGGTTGAGTGGAAGATAATGGAGTTTTCTGTCTGTGTGGGTATGCCATACCCACTGCTGCAGTGATTTTCCATTTCATTCATATGCTCTGTGGGTTCCTTGCTAGTCCTGCAAGAAAATAAACCACATCTGCATCGATAGATACAGATATATCTAGATTTTTGAAACACTGGGATGTCACTGACATATATAAGATTACATTCATCCCAATTTATCAGAGTAGTAGTTACACATGCGTAGTAAGGAACTCTATTATCCTGTCTTTAATTTACTCTTGAGGGGTTCATCTTTCACAAAATCCATATCAGAGCCCCCTTTCTCATTTATTTTAGCAAGCGAGGGGAGAGGTCTCTATCTGATCTGATAATGGAGCTATTTGGCTCAGCCCAGCCATTAATCCATCTGACAGCTTTCCTATGAAAAGGCAGAATTTCCATCCTCCACTCCAATTTATTTCATCCTCTGCACTTTCCTTCTCCTATCCCTGTTCGATGGTAATAATGAGAACTGTCTAAAAAAATATATAAATATGGCACATGTGTATAAATACGGGTAAAGCAGGTGGCACGGGTGTGACAAGAAGGGAATTCTGCCCTACAAGAATTTTTACCTCAAACATTTACTTGCCTTATGAAAACTTAAATCAGTCACCATCTTTTTGAAAACATCCCAAAACAAAATTCCATTTTTCTCAGTTAACAAGCTCTTTGTTTTGTTGTGTGGGGGTTTAGTTTGCTTGGGTTTTTTGTTTTGTTTTGATTTGCTTTTATATCAGTCCTTATCACAGCAGTGCTCTGATCTTAATGAAGAATACTGTATTGTAATTCTGAAGCAAGTTTTAGTCATTGTGCTGATACTCCAGGTATCATACAGCAGATCTGGAAAAGAGGCAAATATGCAATATGGATGTTGAGCTCTCCTGTCTGACCTGCTGCTCTGCAATTATCCTTAGCTGACAGCGCTTGACAAGGCTTAGGGTTAGACAAACAGAAATCTCTGTGGAGAAGGAGTTTTCTTGTTTCTTTTTCTTTTTTTTTTTTTAGCAAGAAAACCTGCTGTGTAAGATGGCTGACAAAATAATTTCTATTCTAACCAGTATTGATAATTTTAATAAAGTCTTTTTATTTAAAAATGCCAAACTTGTTAAACTTTTAGCCAAAATGCATTTCTAAATGGAAATAATGTTTTGAAAAGAATTCCAAATTCTCTGTTTCGTTTCAAAACTTTTGAAGTGGAAGATAATGCCTTTCAGGTTCAAAATGGCATCTCATTTCCAAAGTTAACATAATTCTACTAATAAAAATATCTCAATTTAAAAAAATATTTTCATGACATTTAGTGGACATTACTATGGATCAGCTGTAAGATATCCCAAGCCAAGTGTAGGTTGGGATTAACCTACATTAAATGCTCTACATTTAATGAAGTGGGACACTTCATTACATTACACTTCATTACATTACACTTCTACATTTAAAAAACACTACATTAAATGCTCAGGCACTCCCCTGACTCTGCAACTTGGTTCCTCGTTTGCTATCTGATGTTTTTTACAGGTGGCAGTTCAGAAAGATTTCAAATGAGATCAGGAGAGGAGAGGAAAAAAAGGATTTTTCCTGCAATGACATGCTGAGCAAAAGACAAGACAGAGTTTGTACTTTTCCTACTTATATATCTACATGTTAGCTCCAAAACCACTTAAAAATAATTTCCATGTATGCAAACACTTGCATTTTCATCAAGCTACTTCAGTTTCCTAATTGAAAATGGAAATGTGAAAATGGAAATCGTGTTAGCCGTGCTGGGCGTCTCCTCTAGGTTTTTGAGAATCCCCTATTTTCCTGCTAATTTTTTCAATCTCCTGTAACTCCAGATGCTAAGACCATACTGTGCAGCAGATGGGTAAATGGCATTGCTCAGAGGATATTCTTCTACCATTCCTCATGCTCACTGCACCCACCTGAATGGTCTTCCTGCATCACTGTGAGTCAGGATAGCAGGAGAGGCCTTGAAACTAATCTAGTATTTGGAAACCGCACAAAATGGCACATAGATATTGGACCAAATTCTCTCTTTGGAGGGGCACAGCTGTTCCAGCCACACCAGAACAAGGTCTGCCACCACGCCTGAGGCAGAATCCTGCCAGGGTACACGCACTGCATTAACAAATGTTCCTTGTTGATTTTTTGTCTTGGCAAGATGCGATTTAATATGTTCGGTTTTAAACCCCTGCTGTAAACCCTAGCTAAAAAGGTTAAAACACTGATGTGGGTTATGGGATTCATACAAATTGGAATAGTTGAGGTGGAAAGGGTCTGAAACTCTCTGCACTCCCCTCCAGGGACCTACTAAAAGGATCCTGGTTTCCTCATTAGTAAGCCCCATTTCTGGATTCACTGAGACAAGATTCAAAGCAGAATCACTTTACAGAAGGGCATAAACCAACAATACTTTGAGAGACCGCAGTAGCCATGTCTGAAAGTTAAATCAAATCACTTTCTGTCTACTTCCTGCCAAAGCATCATTGCAACCACCGGTATGTTCCCATCTCTGATATCAATGCAGTTCCCTAGAAGAGAAGGGTATAAGCTCAGAAATAGGAATACAATTGTAAACTGCAAAGCTTCCAAAATAGCCTGAAAATTCTGTCACTTCTGACTTTGGTTTACTCATTTTACGTTTTCCAAGCTTTTTTCTCGGCTAAGATTTGAGGCATCCTTTTCTGCTTCATGCCAGTTCCTTAACAAAAAAAGTTGCCGTGGACTTTTTTCCTACTTTTTTTAATGATCCTCAACAACAACAAAGCCTGTCTGCTCATCACCACTCTTCTCAGCTGTCTGAACTGACAGTTTCTTTAAGTCCTGCTTTGACTGAGCTGCCCTGGAAAGTCTACCACACAATTTAGACTGTTTCCTAAGAAGATCTTGAAATAAGGATGGACTTGTGTTTTATAAAAGAGGTCATATACCAATTTATCAGCAATTTCAGGAAGGAAAACATTTAAGATTATGAAGAAAAATAAATATATATTTTCAACAATGTTTCCTAGGTCCAGCAAACACTCATAGCAAATTCTGTTCCCTTTCAGGTTCATCTGTCCACGTCTATCTTCTATATAATGTTTCTTCAGTACCCCTTAATTGGGGAAAAGAAGAATAATTGATGATGTGCAAAAAGAAGGCTGTTTGTTTATTTATTTCTACAAATATACAGCTTAAGTGCATTCCAGTCTGAAGGCAGCTCACAGAAACCTTTGGTAATATAAAAATGGAACTAAAAGGATTTACATGCCCTGGATAACTTTTAAACCACTTTAAACATTTCCCTGTAGTAAATTATTTTCCTTCCATAGAGCAGTATTGAAAGAGAAAAGTAAGAAAAAACAATTGAATTAAGTGTTCCAAGGAGTTTTCAGGATGAATTCTTAACTAGCTCTGAGATTTCCTACTTGTAACCCAATCTTCTGACTGATTAAGCTTCTTTGGGTAAACATGTTTACTTTCATGTAAAATCTGTTTAAATCGAATGATGAAAATTTGCCTTAACAAATCTTTTACAGTATGAAATGCTTCTTGCACTACCTGAATGTTTCTCCGTGGCTTTGGCAGTATATGCTCTGTAAGACCTGAGCCTTGCACACCCTGCTCACAGCAAAATGGGTCTCCACTATGTGGCTAGTAGCACCACTGGACCAGGAAAAGCAATGAAATGGAGATTTCTGAAAAATCTTTAGTCTGGCAATGCCTGATGCAGTCAGAAAGGCGCTCATTGTGATCTTTATTTTGATATGAAGCTTAAATTATTGATCACTGCTCCTGTATTGAAAGCTGAAATCAAATACAGTATCTGATTGACCACTTAAATCTTCAACTCAACCTGCTGTCTCCAAATAACTTTTTTTTTTTTAAATCTTTTCAGAGCTTTGGTTTATGAAAATTCAAGATAAAACTTTCAGGTTTGTTTTGGGGAGGGAACACGAACNCTGAGATTTCCTACTTGTAACCCAATCTTCTGACTGATTAAGCTTCTTTGGGTAAACATGTTTACTTTCATGTAAAATCTGTTTAAATCGAATGATGAAAATTTGCCTTAACAAATCTTTTACAGTATGAAATGCTTCTTGCACTACCTGAATGTTTCTCCGTGGCTTTGGCAGTATATGCTCTGTAAGACCTGAGCCTTGCACACCCTGCTCACAGCAAAATGGGTCTCCACTATGTGGCTAGTAGCACCACTGGACCAGGAAAAGCAATGAAATGGAGATTTCTGAAAAATCTTTAGTCTGGCAATGCCTGATGCAGTCAGAAAGGCGCTCATTGTGATCTTTATTTTGATATGAAGCTTAAATTATTGATCACTGCTCCTGTATTGAAAGCTGAAATCAAATACAGTATCTGATTGACCACTTAAATCTTCAACTCAACCTGCTGTCTCCAAATAACTTTTTTTTTTTTTAAATCTTTTCAGAGCTTTGGTTTATGAAAATTCATGATAACACTTTCAGTTTGATTTGGGGAGGGAAAAAGATCAATGCTTCTCAATGTTCAAATTATATCTTGATACAGTCTGTGTTGTGGTTTAACCCCAGCTGGCAACTAAGCACCACACAGCCACTCACTCACTCCCCACCGGTGCGATGGGGGAGAGAATCCAGAAGAGTAAAAGTGAGAAAACTCATGGGTTGAGATAAAGTCAGTTTAATAGGTAAAGTAAAAGCCACACACACAAGCAAAGCAAGACAAGGAATTCATTCCCCACTTCCCATCATCAGGCAGGTGTTCAGCCATCCCCAGGACAGCAGGGCTCCATCATGCGTAACGGTTACTTGTGAAGACAAAACACCATCACTCTGAACGTCCCCCCCCTTCCTCCTTCTTCCCCAGCTTTATATACTGAGTATGACATTGTATGGTATGGGATACCCCTTTGGTCAGTTGGGGTCAGCTGTCCCAGCTGTGTCCACTCCCAGTTCCTTGTGCCCCCCCCAGCCTGCTCGCTGGTGGGGTGGGGTGAGGAGCAGAAAAGGCCTTGATGCTGTGTAAGCACTGCTCAGTGGTAACTAAAACATCCCTGTGTTATCAACGCTGTTTCCAGCACAAATCCAAAACACAGCCCCATGCCAGCTACTATGAAGAAAATTAACTCTATCCCAGCCAAAACCAGCAGAGTCTGTTATACCAAGCTAATCCTTAACATACAGACAGACTCCCCTACTTCATGGCATGATAATGTGAAGTAGTTTGTATTGTTTGTGATTATTTGCATACATGACAGGCAACATATCCTAGGCACTCCATTAAAATTGCTTTCCTCCCAACCTTTTAAAAGCTAAATGAGCAAAGGAAACGATGATAAATATGACCTGTAGCATAAACTGTTGTATAAAATATGCTGCACATTGTGGCCTGATGCAGTGAAAGCTTTATCCCATTTTTGGTTTTAGGTATCAGAACCACGCAGCTACCCTGATCTCTCTCTCAAGTTGTAAAACACTGGATCATAACATTAAGAGATAAACTGATGCATTTAAGTTCTAAAATGTTAATTTTCTGATTGCATGGTTGACAGAGCAGCTTATCGTCATTTCCTTATGTTCAGAGCAGCCAATCTGGTAGTGGTATCATCCACTGGGATGCCCTGCTCAGCCTACCCTCTCCAAACCCACTCCTTGAGAGAAGCAGTACCCATAATCAAATCTGAATATCCTCAAACATGTTACTCAAAACTAAACCAAACAAAAGCACAAGCTTTGCCCACCTAGAGATTCAAACTGATTCTGGAAGTACACAGTGCAATAATGGTAAAAGTCAACAGCTAGTTAAATAGCAAGCAATTCCTCCCTTGCTTAACTGTGACCAAAAACAGGTCCTGAATTAACAGTGTTTGGTAGTCCCACCAGGCTCCACACCCTTCCAGGTATTTGTGATTGATCTTGTTCAAATAATCAGAAAGAACCTACAGTACCCATGTCTTCCAAGTCTGATAGGAAGAACATTAGCAGGACAGCACAGGATTTGCTTCTGCAATTATTAATCAGGCGTGAGTCCATGTTCCGCAATACACAGACAGGACAGACCAGAGTTGTGCCGTCCTTTGGAACATGAGTTGCAGCAACCAACAAATTCCTGTTCAGAGAGCAAAACAAACAAGAAAACTGAAAACAAAGCAAGGAGGAAGGCTTAAATAAGCTATCTACTGGGTAGAGATGAGATATGCAAAGGGCAGGGAAGTATAACAGGCAGGCAGCCACAAAACTGAAGCAGGGATAACTGTTCTGCTTGTGTCAATCTAAGCAACTACTTTTGTAGGTTTGAAGTGAAAGCCATCATCCATCCATAGTAGGCATTTCACCTACCAGCAGCATTAACTGTTCTTTTCATACTGCCCCAACTACTCCACAGTCTTGAGGGAGTAAAAACAAACAAACAACAAAACCCTAACTACATAAATTCCACAGTCTTTGCAAGGCAAATATTTTAAAAGTGTCTCAGGTCTTCAGAAATAGAACTCCGTATGTAAATGGAAGAGTTACCATTAATGTTTATTAGTTACTTATAAAACACTTCTCCCAACTGGCATAGCTATTGCTTTCTTTCAGGACTTCGTTCATCAGGTATCTATACCCTGCAACAAATATCCTTGCTTACTCCTATGCATTTTGCTCATACTAAAGATAATGCTATCTCTTACATAAATGGATTACATGACGAGCGGGTATGGCAACTTATAGTCTATAACAGGTTTTATCTTTAACCATTTAAGTATATCCCTAGTTTACAGAATAGAAACTAACACAGTGAGTTGGTTAAGTGATTCGGTGAAGGTCGCATACAAGATTGTGCTGGCACAGAAACTGGACTGTCGTGCCGTGATACCCCGCCATGTTGCATCTCCACTAATGCTAGAAGAACTGTGAAGTTCACAGCACCCTCAATTTTCTTTCAAGTCAGCGGCCTGGACCCTGCAGCACTGAATTCATACGCAACATAAATGCTGCAACAACTAATAATAAAACTACCTGCAAGTCCTGTAAAACATATAACCTAAAAGCAGGAATTTTTTTTTTCAGTTTGAAAGTCTTTTTGCTCCTTGTAAACAATTTCCTTCAAAAATCACAACCACCTCAAGGGGGCTTTCTGGTAGTTATCACATTTTTGAGCTGCTGTATTACTCATCCTTCCTTTTTGCCTCCCCCCTCGCACTATCTCCCCCTTCCATATCACGCATCAACAAATTTACAGAATGGAAACCATTTTTAATGCATCAAAATTATTGCTGAAGGTGAAAAGGAAATTAAAGTCAGGTACCATGCTCTGCCTGCTTTTTGGGATTCCCCACATGCTGTGTTCTATATTTCACTCATCAAGATGTCATGCTTAAAATGTTACACAGCTTCAAGAATAGAGGAAACAACAGAAAGGAAAGGGGAAGAAAAGGCTGGACCCTCTCGCTATTGCTCATGTTTGCCTACAAAAAGATTTGAAAAAGATTCCCGAGTCTGACAGCAATCACAGTCATCTAGACAGTGTCTAACGCACGAATAATGCGTTGATGTCAGCTCAAAAAAGACCAAACTTGCTGGGCTCCAAAGGGCATTTTACAGCTTGTGTATATATCATGTATACATTAGGGAAAGAGAGATTGCATCATCTCAGATATATGACATACACTGTGTATGCAACTGCTTTCTAGATTGACTTCCATGATAAACAAGTCACTTCTGGAGCAAATCAAGGGAACCAGAATTGTCATTTCTCTAATTCATTCCTTTCCAGTCACTTTGTCCTCCTAGTTCCAACCTGCTTTGTAGACTGAGATTCCACACATCTATTGATTTCCTTAGTGCATAAAGGTAAAAACATGTTTAAAGTGCCGGGTTGAACTGGGTCCACTGTACCTTAGTATTTTGGATTTTTCCACTTCAATAAAATGAATTAAAGCTAAGAAAAGAAAGACTGACACGTAAACTTTAGAGACAAAAGCCTACTTTCAAAATGTCTTAACTGATCAAATAAAACACCTTTGATAATAGTAAGTCCTTCTGTTAACATGCAGTTTGATGTTACTTGGTCATACCAGTATTGTGTTTGTTCTTACCTTTTCATAGGAACATAATCCAGTCTATGCATACAGATTTGCTTTTGGACAGTTTGGACAGTTAAAATGTTTCTAACAACAGTGCCCTAATATAACCCTCATAATTCATAATCATACTTAGATATTTACAGAATGAAGGTATATTTTCACAGGGTTATAGATAATTTGGTTAAGTATAGCCCATTCTGGGCTATGAACATGTCAGAATATCTCCTGCACTGCTTTCATACTGAGTGAGACCACGTGCCTATCAGGGAAATGCATCTGCTCACTTACTTCTGTCATTTCAGTGGCCACCCCTAGTAATTAGCCAATATAACGGATTGATTTGGGGTGGTTAGTGTAAAAAAAAAAGTATATATATAAAAAACTTTCTCTTTTTTGCACTTCTTGTCTGCTTGTTCAGTGGAGCTTCACTGCTCTGTTTATGACATTGCTGTCACTTCTGTGGCACAAAACAGACTCAGCAAAACCCTGCTTTTCTGTTTATGGCTTCACTGCAGGAGCAGGCAGATGCACAGCCGGGCTGAGAAGACAGCCAAGCCTTCCTGCCTTCCTCCCAAACACAGACCTGTCTCTGTGGCACCCTGTGCCAGCTGCAGCAGTGCTGTGGGGAGGGAGCAGGGACAGACTGCAGAGCTGCCACATATTTAACTCTGCCACGCTCCAACTCTGCCCATGGGGGTGCCTTGTCAAATCAGTTCAGGGCTCTGGGCAGTACCTCCATCAGTTACATAAAACATTGGCCATAAGACCAGCGACCTCCTGGCCAATGCTACAGATCAAGTGCTGTAAACAGAGAGCTGACCACGGGTCCATTTCCTCAAATACTCGGGGCTGGAAGAGATGTAGTGCATCCTTCTGACCCCTCCCTAGTTTTCCCCAACTCATTGCCTGAATTAAACCCTCCTCTTTGCCACATGCTAAGAATAGGGAAAGCAAAAAGCACTGGATGTAAATTGCCAGTGTGATACAAATCTTGTCCCTTTCTCTCACTCTTTTCTTCCCGTTTTTCCTCCCTGTGCTTGCCCCAGAGTGCAAGTCCTGCTTTCATTTCAAGACAATTACATCTATCAAACCTGTCGCATTTTGTATGCGTTCATGCCAGGTGCAGAAGCTAAAGCAGGTGCTACAGATGCTTGTTTGATTAGTGCAATCTGTTGATATTGTTTCTTGATATTTCACAAAAGAAAGGGTGAGAGAATGAAAGAGAAAAAGAAAAAGGGAGAACAGTGGCAGCGTTCGATGAGATAAATGGTTTGAAAGTGCCTTGCTCTGCTGTGATGGCTTCCATCAGACATGCCCAGCAAGGTAAAACAGGCACTTTTCAAACAGATGGTTTAAAAGTCTTTAGAGCGCTATGGCTCAGAGTAACAGCATACCTCACTGCCACATGCTGGGGAGGTAACTGTGCCATGAAGGAGATGCACTCAATTTACCTGCCTGCCTTAATAACATCCAAACGTCTGGTCTGTCGAGGTGTTAAGGTACATCTATGTAAAAGGCAGCTGCTAAAGGGATATAGCTGAGTTATGGATTTGAAATAAAAGCCTTTTGCTAAAGGAATGAATTTACATTCTGAGGACAGAGGATCTTAAATTCATTTTGAACAAATGACGTAATCTCTGTGACAAGGTTTGTACTACAGACAGCATGGCCTGGGGACAGTGTACCACCAGATCCAGCCAGCTTCTCTTCCTGGAGATACTACGGAGGCAGCCAGCACATCGTAGAAACTCTTTCTGCAGGCTGCAGAAGTCTGGTTATATCCAAAGTTCTGCAAATGGCATATTTGTCGTGTGCTTCTGGCATACCAAGCCAGGCTGCTAGGCCCTTTTGGGTACATATACTGCATTCATTGGAGAGAAGCCTTTAGTCAGCATACGAGACTCATTTCCAGTTGTCTAGACAGACAGTAAATCTGGATTTGCAGGTTGCGGTAGGTCTGCCTCTCAAAAGATGGCATAAATACAGCCTGGGTTTCTGTTGCCTATCTGTAGAATGGGGATAATAAACTACAACACTATCTTTGTCTTTCTCTCTCGCGCCTACTAAATTTGTAAGTGCTTTAGGAAGAAAAAGAACCATCTCATCAAAACAGGTGTTTGTTGTAAATGGCCAGCTGGACTCCAGGCCCTTCAGATTCCTTCATCTAGAAGCAGAAATCAGTGTGTCAGTTGGATATGGATTGGGTTGGCAGAGAGCATCTTGAGGCAATAGAGCAGGCAGGAGAGTGCCTTCTATCAAATTAAAATTTGATATTTTTTTTAAAGGCTACAGAGAGCCTTTAGAAATGCAATTTCTTATTCAGAATATTTCAGCCTCTCCCTGAAGAGACCAGCGTCTATAATCAGGTAACTATGGAAAGCTTCCTGTCAACACAACACATCACTCTCCGGACCAGAGTTCGCTGGAGCCCTTTCCCAAGCATATTACGAAGTCGTCATGAAAAGCTTATTCTTCTGTCATGGAGCCATCTCTTCCTGCATGCTGGAAAGGCAAGGACAAGCTTTCCACCATGGCGTGACAAGCAGAAATGTTCAGGCTGATAAGTGCAATAGCTGCCAAGCCAGATATGCCCCTCCAGCCTCCGCTGTGCAGGTGAAGGGAAGCAGAATGGGCCAGAAGCCATGAGAGAGGCCCTAGAGCCAGCAGCCAGCTGGCCAGGATGGGGCTAGCCCGAGGGAGTTACGAGTCACACGGGGCAGGAGAAAGCCCAAGCCTGGACGTAGCCCAAGCAGTTTCAAGAGAGGGTGTTGCCAGCCAGGTCTCAAACCTCCTTACCAAGGATGGCAGGTTTTGTGTAATATCGACATTCCTTCAAGCAGAAGTGGAGGCTGTGGGACGGCCCCCCCTCTGCACATTACCCCGTAAGTCCAGGCAGCAGCAGACTCCCTGCCAACAACCCTCAAGGTGATTTAGTTTTAAAATGCAGCTGGGCCTTGATAACAAACATATTCACAATCTGAACTGCTAGATGAAGGCTTATCCTTTGGGATGTGGGGCTTACTGCTATGCACTGCACAGGCCATAGAACTACGAGCCTGATCTGACAGCAGACCCAAGGAGACTGCAGTTTCATAAAAGCCTCGTTAGGAACTTCAGCCCAGCATCCCTCTTTTCTGCAAGCGTCTCACTGCTGTGATGTCCCACAGTCTTGATTTTCAGTATCTTGACTCTTCTAGTTTTGAAGCCTGAGGCCTTGCAGGCTAGGACACTAATTAAACTGTTTGTTGCTCTAAAACTGACAAATGCCTTCTTGCAACAAGAGAGATTCATCACAAGGTGCTAAAACCCCACAGTGTCCTTTGACTTCAGATGAACTGAGGATGCTGAGCACATCTGAAAGTGAGGTGGCTAATGTTTCCCTCGTTACCTCTGAGCAAATGGCTAGACTGCAACCCAGGCCCCCACAGGTAGTATATCAACTCTCCTGCACCGCTGACTCTCTGATACCTTCAGCAGGCTTTGATATCCAAAGGTTATTTTGTTTAAAGAAGAGGCCGTGCCACTGTACCACTGCATCAGAAATGAGCCTTCAAATCATGTTCACCCTGGGCTATGAGGATAGAAAAAACATTTTCTCTGAAATTTGCCTAAATTGGCATGCTATTTTCCAACTGCTGTCCCCTATTTGAGTGGGGTTGGCAGATTTATGCATTCAATATGTATTCACTTAAACTACTTTTACCTAATGATAAAGGAAAATGTTAATTCATAAATAACCTTGGGCAGTGGCAGGCCTGAAATGTATACATTACTTATATCTGCATTCAGCAAGCTGAAAAATAACAGAGTGCCCCAGCAGTGCAACCAGGCAAAGCATAAACCATTCAGCTGATCAAGATGGAGAATCCATGCTGCGGTCCCCTTACAGGCTAAACTGGCAGGTCCTAGTTATATTCCTGTTGCAGATTAAGCTGGCTGTGTGAGCTGCCAGCACCTGAGTCAGCAAAGCAGAAGGTGAAACAGAGAGCTTTCAACCACACCTGTGTGCACACCATTGCCACAGCAAACCTGGTAGGTTGTGGCCCCCCCAACACTGGTGACTGTTGCTTCCCACCCACCGCTTCAGACAGGTCAGATGTTTCCTCTGATTTTATGCCGCAGGAAACAGAGAATCTCATTTTCCATGGGGCAAGAGATCCAGACACTTTAATAGTTTGATTTTTGCCAGGCTTACCCTCCCTTGTGAAGGTAAATCCCAGAGGTTCCGGGCTGGGTTGCCTCCAAGATTTGCAGTCAGGGATTTTCTCAAAAAGAGCCGACAATGCAAATGGCTCCAGCAAAGGTTTCTTCGTGACCCTAGTGACCTTTTTATTTTGAGCAGATAGCAGCTTTTATCTCTTTGTACCTGTTGGTTATCATATGTTTTTTTATCGCTGAGTGAACCTCTAGTGATGCCACTACCAGGGGAGAACAGGCATAAGAAATTCTCTGACATGGATCTGCTAAGGCACAGCACCCCAGCTACCCTAGGCTTGGGCATTCATATTAGGCACTTCACTCCCACTCTGCAGCATCTCCTTTCGGGCCATTACTGAAAAAGTAGAGCACCTCTCCCAATAAAAAATGTTACGCTTCAGTTATGCTTCAATCGACACAGATTGATACATCTGCTAACCAAAACACAGTCATGCCATTCTGTTTTCTTCTTTGTGAGTCCGTCTCCATTTCAACCCCAGCCTGGCATAGCTGAGAATCTGAGAGAGAAAAGTTAGCAAGAATCCTTTCTGTTACCTCACTCCAAATTAACTCCTTAAAAGAGACCAACCTGGCAATTATTAGAGTTCATAACCTCTTTCTTAATTACCTACTTATAAACAAAGCTCTGCAAAACACATGAAGACTATGAATAAACTGCCTCATGTTCTCCAGCAACGTTTGTCTAATTATTATTATTTTAAAATGTGAATACACTTGAACAATAAAGAGAAAAATCCTTTGCATTTTTTATTTCCTCAATCCAGTACACGTGCAAACCTCCACTAATCACAGATTCCCTTCAGCAACAATGCAACCCATTATTTCTGAACTCTTGGTACTTTCATCCTGTAAGCTCTGGAGCTGTGTGACCAAGGACACAATCAGCTTAAAGGCATTTGGATGCTAATGGCTACAGATGTGATGTTCAATAGGCTGAGAACGATAGTGCATTTAACTCTATATTCACTTACTCTGCTGTGAATACCAGAGCTGCGAAACCACAGGGAAGAAAATAGGAACATAGGACATAGTGTACACTAATCTCTGGCATCAATGGTTTGCATCTTTCTCTTCCAGGCAAAAGAAAAGAATGCCAAGATCCAAGGTTTGCATCCTAAATGAAAGATTAATGGTCTTGTTTTGGTATTTCTCTGAGATAACAGCATCCCATCAATACATCCAGTTTCTATACAGTAGCACTAAACACATGTTCTCATGTACCCTAATCTCAGGATTATTCTGGTAGAGAGATGAATAAACAAATGAAGGTGAATAGCATGCCCACTGGGTGTGGTGGCCAGAAACCTGCTCAGGCTGACAGAGAATTGCTAAAAGGGACTGTGAAATTGGTGAAATGCAAGCATTTCTGCAAGGGGAGACAGCAGTCCTGCAGGCTGCTATATAGGCATGCTACCCCAACAGCCACAGAATGAGCCTATAGAAAGGCATACAGTGAATTAAACATGTAAAGCAAGATATGTGTATGAAATAGTTGAGTAATCAATAGTTCTTTATATCAAGCTCACTCTAAAAGTCAGACTCCCCAACTGCAGCAACAACATTCAGCTGTGAAAATTGCTGGAAATCTTCCAAGACACATTTCCTGTAAGGTCACAGAAGGGCAGTAGATACCTCAAATTCAAGCAGAAGGAAAATATTTAACAAAACAGCGACAAGGTCCTACTCATGATTTCAGCTTGGATTTGGAGACATGCTGTCTTTTACCATTATTCATATATACTTTCTGACAGATCCCGTCAGCACTGACATCATTTGTGCTGCTGCCAGCATTCAGCTCTGGGATGACCCAACACCCTAAGAAGATTAAGAGTGTGGAAAACTGTTGTGCTTTCTGACTGACACTTCACAAAACAGGAAAAAGGAGAAAAGGCAGAACCACACCACTTGACCAAGCTATAAGCTTTGCAAATTTGTCTTCTCATTCACCTTGCCTGCCTGAGCATGCCAACTTGAAACTGCTGTAAGCAACACTGTAAGCAAGCAAAATGTTGTTTGCAATTCACCTCTGACAAACACAAACATTGTATTATACCAGTGGAATCAAACTTTAATTTCACATTCAAATACTTCAAACTAGCCACGTTGTAATGCGCTTTGATGAGTTATTAACACTTTTGAGAATACCAATCTTCTTTCAATAGTATCGATTTAACAGTAATGGCTTTTTAAAATATTCCCTCTTGCCAAGCTAACATGCAGAGAATTTGTTTAAGTTGCAGAAAGCCAGGCAGGCAACATGAACTGTACTGCTCTGGTACAGGATTCATATTGTTTGGTGTCTCTCTGACACCTGCATTTTCTAATTGGTAAAGACTTGAGACCACACCAAAGTACTTGTCTCTCTCCAGTTCACCTAGCAGCTAATAAATGTTTCCAGGATTCCATCCTTTCATTACTGAGTCAATTGAGGGGAAAATAGGTTTGCTCCTTGGGTCAAAATATCTCCAGAGAATTTGAGGTGCCATTTGCATCTCCTTAAAGATTGCTTCCTTGCTGCATTTTTAAAACAGAACTGTAAATGCCTCTCTTAGAGAAACTTCCCAAGCTCTTCATTTGCCTAAAGATAACTACATGAGCTATGCAAAACAACTCTGACAGAAAACAGGGGGAAACCAGAGCTAGTAACCTGTGAGCTTCCAAGGTGGTTGCAGGGCCTTTCTCACAGCAAAACGTAGTTTAAAGGTTTTCCGCCCTTCCCGGAGCAGCCCCAGACACTACCATAATCTTCCTCCACCTCTGCAGCTCTGTCAATGGGTTTGTATGGCCACAGTCTAACCCGGACCTCTGGGGAAAGCAATCAGCTTGCATCAGTTCACTGAACTGGCTTACAGCGTGGTCCTACAAATCATATTATCTGCTCTGTGGAACACGCCACGGCCTGAATGAGGTTTTCCTGCAAAAGGGGCCGGAGCCTTTTATCCTGTCCTCACAAGCTGAAGAATATCATGTGCAACAGTACACTGAAACAGGCAAAGGAAAGGGAGGGAAAAATGACTTGGGAGCTATTCAAGAGTTTTCCAAGAGGTTATAATCTCCATGGAATTAAATATTCAGAAAGCACATTGAATAAGGTCATGTACGATACAACAGCCATATATACTACAAGTATGACAGAGTAACTGAGAGAAACCCAGGAGTCGAGTACAATTTCTTGTCGTCACTAACAGATGCTGCAAACAGATTTGTTTTCAGCTAGTTTTATGGGGGAAAATACCTTTCTAAAATTCAATGGAGAATCATTACTTTTATGTAACCTTGTATTTCTGGTAAAGAATTCTAGAAGATGCTTTAAAAGCAAATAGAAAGGATTATAATTCTTTATGACTAATGTTGTTTTCTGTGTTTTCTTCCAGAATCCCCCACTATTTTTTATTTGTTTGTTTCTTTTTAAACAAGTAGGTTTTTCCACAACCATACAGACAGAACAACATTTCAAGTTAATTTTGCAGTGTTGCAAGTACCTTATTATAGTCACCTTAATGATTTGATTTTAGCCCTTTTGTCTTTGTTTATGCTCTTACATGTTACTGACCTGGAAACAGTCAGGTGCCTTCCATTCAGTGATGACAACACACTTCTTACCTGGTGAATTCATTAAAAACTAAGTAGCTATTTGCTGTGATCAGTAAAGAAGACCCAGAATTTGAAGTTTCAGATCCCAGGACTGCGAAGTGGTTACTCTGCAGAAATGAGACTGAATGCTGTGTTACATCATTTGTCTTGATTAGCTCTCCTCCTAAGACTTAGTGAGGAATTGTCATGGCTGGATATGTACCCATAAAGAAAGCTTACAAAAAACCCAAAAGACCAGAGGCTATTAAAGAAACTGTAAAGCAGTTTGACTGCTTTCATCCTGCTTTTTCCTAATTTTCAAAAGATCAAATTTTAGGATTGCCGTTTTCTTTGTAGATATTTTAACTTATTAGCAGAAGAAATCACATGGATTTCAGGAAAATGTAAATAAGCAGGGGAAAGTATGCATACTGTAAAGCAAAACTTTTATGTCCGTCTGGACTTCTGAGGGAAGAAAAAACACGGAAGACAGGGATACTAATGTCTGAAACAGGGAAGCTAGAGGAAAAGTAGATAAATTTTGGTTTCACTGATCAGAACACGTACACAAGGTTGAAAAGGAAGAACAAAAGACTCAAGACAAATACCGAGAGCCCTGGGAAGTGGAAAGATGGAGCACATAACTAGGATTATGTGATTTATGACAGGCGCCAGGAAGCAAATCAATGGGAAATTGCAAAAATGAAAGTGCTGCTGTTGAATCAGATTTTCGGAGATTGACTGAGAGGAGATTTCAATGGAGAAGGGAACTGCTAGGATCTTAATATACCATTTTGGATACACAGAGAACAAATTTTCCCTATTACAATAATCCCCTTAGAGCCTTCTGAAACTTCTGCTTTGAGAACTATTAAAGTTTGAGACCTTCGATCCTTTTTTAAAGTCCTTCTCCCTGCTTCTCCTATCTGTAGGGAGAGAGGGGAAAAGTTCCTTAGAAAAGGAGCAGGCAGGCAGAAACAGAGAGAGGTTTTCCCATGGGATATTATAGTGTTCATGCATTCTCATGAATAACTTTTTCTTGCTTGTTTCTCCTCCTAAAGGTAGCAGTGGAAAAAGGTTTCACTAGAGATTACATATTAATCTCAGTGTAGAGTTTGAGAAAGTCTTTAATGTTCATGCAAGCTGGGATTTCTAACAATGATCTCAGTCAAGACTAGCACAGTCAAGAGCTGGACTGTTTTCCTCCAGCTCTCTGAATCTATCTTTTCTGCCCATCCTTGCCTCAGGCTGCTGTTCTTGGGTCAGATCCAAAGCCTGATCCAAATGGAAAGGTCCTCTAAACCTAATTAGGCTTTGAATGAAACTCCAGGCACTTCAGGCTTGCTTTCTGACACTACCCTCTCCCCCCCGGCACTGCAGTCAGAGATGCTTTGCTGCAACAACGATTGCTGCACAATTAATGCTAGGCTAGTTTTGTGATATACACTGATGGGAAATAAAATGAAGTACTCAGCTCCTTTTCACTAGGGAATTCAGCCAGGACAACTTGCTTTCTCATGGATCTATGCCAAAGTCTGAGAAAAGCTGTGGATCAGAGTCAAGCATAAATTATTTCCATTGTTTGTTTTGCTACCTCAGAGGAATGAGAAATCACCAAGAAACAGCACTCTATCAAGCAGCCTATCTGCAAAAGCCAGGACTGCACTTTAACAAGCCCTACTCCCAGGAGCTCTTGCTCTGAACAGTGACTGGCACAAAAATATTGACACCAGCTCACAAAAAGGTCCCTAAAACTTCTGCAAGAGAGATGAAATACTAAGTAGGCATGCAGAAAGAATTAGTCGTTCATTTTCAGCACACAGTAAGCAGAAAGGAGCATGTTAGCAAGCCAGTTTGAGGAAGCTTATGTTTCTTTTGCCCTTGGAAATAAAGAGCCTTTTTTATAGGTAAGTGCCAATCAGCAATCACCTGACCCATTCTCCTGTACAGCTGGGAAGCTAGCAGCTTCCACAGAATTTAATTCACCTCGCCCCCAAAAGTCCTCAATACACCAACCAGCCTGTTACATGCTTGTATAGACAGGCAGAGGTAGCCCAGCTGCCTCAGACATCAACTTATTTTGCTACTTTTGTGCTGATACTTTGCAAAGCTTCTATAGACTGAGAGCAGTTATGTGCTCCCAGATAGATTTTCCAAGTCTCCCACCAAACTTTCTGTCCCAAACATTGTAATTCTGTTAACTTTCGTTTCCAAGATCCTATACTAAATAGCTGTCTTCCCAGCCTTTTCGTTTAAGGCTTCAACACAGTAAGGAATTACAGGAGAGATGGAAAAATAAGTTTTATCTTTAAATTGAAATAAAAGAGGTGAATAGCCCACGTGTGCTACTTTCCTACACGAAAGTGACTCTAAAATTTTTCAGTCCTAAATTCTAGAAAGAGAAGCTCTGTTTTCCACAAAGCTGTTCAACTGAACAATCAACCCTGCAGCCTTCAGAAACCAAGAAGCCAGAAGGCATGGCTGCAATATTTTAGTCTGGAAAGTTTTCTGGTGGAGAGGAGGTTTTTCCCTAGTCAACCTTCACAGAGAGCGTCAACTACAAAAAGAAAAAAACCAAACCCAAACCAAAACAAAACCTAGGCCTGAGGCCTCCCGTTGTTATTAGTCATATCCATCTCATACTGCTTTTATATTCCCCTTCTGTAATAAAGCAGTACAATGCCTTCTGGCTTGCCAGAGACCTCATGACTTCAGGGAAATCTATATTCTTCCTTCTTCCTGCCAGAAAACCCCTTTGTCCTGAGCAAAGATCCCCTCTCAAGCAGCAAAGCTAAAAGACCGTGCTTTCCCCAGCCACCCTAGCTGCTGCCCAGCTACCATAAAGCTGTAATTAGCACCCACTTGCTAGTAGGAAGTAATCACACCCTCAAGCAGGAAGGGTGAAGGCCCTTGGCAGTGCCCTCAGAAATGCCATTTGCTGTACTCCATGTCCCCCACAAAATATCGTTTTGCATGTATGTGGTTTTGTTTCAGTTTTTGCACCACTCAGCACTGTATCTGGCAAATAGAAGTCTTGTTTGCACAAGCAAGTAATTAGCAAAGGCTGGGTCATTAGGTAAGTATTCTTGGCAGGTTGCTATTCACTGAGTATATGTTTCACTCCTAAGTTAAATAGGCATCTGGCAGCAATTACGCCCAAAGCCAGGCAACCCATCTAGTGTATACAGGCTAATGAAAAAAAGTAACTAAAATGCCTTCAAGAGTGTATGAGGCAAATCTCCATAAAGAGAGAGAATTGAACTGACAGGATGAAAGGTGTTAATTGTGGGAACAGCCATGATAGGTTTTTGATAACAGCCATGGTAACTTATTTTTACATACTTTCTCTCTAGTTTTATATCTTTTTGTGTTTCAAAGTCTTGCATCCTCATTTGTCCTTCCCATCCAGCAGTTGCACCTTCCACCTGCAGGCATCTCTCTGCCCTGCACTCATAGACAAGTGGGCACTGGTGCATGTCGGCAAGGGGAGCAGCCCCCATGGAGGTGGGTGCGTTGATAGAGCTCCTGTCATTCCCCTCTGGAGGTTTTGGGTCACAAGCAAGAGGGAGAGCTGCCACTCTGAGCTAAGGTGCGTGATCCTCGGTGCCACAGGCAGCAAGGTGACTGAAGTAGCAGTGATAGTTGCAAGTCCATGAAATAAGGCTATCTATGCAGTTGTAAAGGGAGACGGCTCAGCTCTGCTAACGCAATGCTTCACCTTGTTAAAGGGCTCTCAGTTACGTTTTCTAAGTTACACTATTTTCCCCTCCCCCTTTCTCACAATGGGGAGGGAGAGGATATGAAATCCATGGAGATGGGGCTTTCCCTCCATTTCCAAGGAGTGTAAAACAGAATTTTACAGTACAGTGAGAGACCCCTCAAAACAGGAGAAGCCAAGAGCTCCCACTGAAGTCATAGAGCAAGAGCAAGGTAAGGCTGGGAATTCCCAGGGCCAAATATAGAGGCAGAGTGGCGCACATTCACCAATACCTGTAATCTATGTGTGTACCTTCACTGGCAGCAAATGGAGAGTCAGCTCTCTAGGACATTTTCCCAAATACAAGGGCTTGTTGGTACCTCTAGACTATACACTAAGTTCACACTTGACATCAAACTTTCTGTTTTATATAGTCTGGACAGTGTGCATACAGTAAGGACAAGAATGTTTAAAAGTATCAAGGTGCCACTGGTTCAACAGCCTTGATGCTTTGTATCAAGGGATTTCCCAAACGCTCTAGATTTCTGTTTCTGGTGGGTGAGGGAGCTGCCATTAGGTAAGATGCTGATGTCAGGAACAGAGTGATGTTTCAAATAATTCAGAAGTGTTTTTTGCCAACAAAAACAACTGTTAATTTTCTCTAACAGAGAAATATAAAACCAAAGTGATAGTCAATTTGCATAAAGGTCTCTTACTCAACAAGGCCGTTTATGTCGTCCTGCTCTCTATGCTGGCTTCAACGCTGTAGTTAACTAAAGCAAACCCTATACTGATGGCACGAGTCTGGAGAATACTTTCACACACACAATGAAACCTAGTCATACGTGTATGTGTTTGAGCACACAAGAATATATTATAAATATAAAACAAGTTTTGAAAAAGTATCAGGATCCCATTTTGCAGGAAATGAAAACATACGCCATTGCTGAGGTTCCATTACGTGTGTGTGTGCATTATATCCTACCTAATCCTGCAGTGTCCATTCTCCCGTGAGTGATGGCTACTAAAACAAGGGAAGAAACAAAAGTATCCGTCAGGGCCATGCAGGCAGCTTTTGTGCAGCTCCAGTTGCCAGGGAGATGCCGTCCACCCTGCGTCCAAATCAGAACAGCTGTCTCATTTGGAACCTGACCTGCAGGCAACAATGAGCATGCTGTGGCCGTTGGTGAAAAAATGGGCAAAGAGAGGAAAAAATAATTATAGACACCAATAAAAATGCAAAAATAACTCAACCCCCCACCTTGTTGCTGAAATAAAAGAGTTAAGCTAGCTAGATACTTCTAATGTAATCTAATGAAGGACACGGTTCCTTTTCATGGGTGTTGAAAAAGTGCGGTTACCATAATTCCCATCTCCATTTGCACATAAAAAAATGCCTATCCAAAGACTGCTACAACTGGTAGGAGATTTCACATTCAGAGGGCTTTGCAGGAGACTTACTAAAATTACGGCAGTGTTTGAGAGTGATGTTGTGCAACAAACTGCTGAGAGCTGTGCAGACTGACTTCCTTCCCAGGGTTCCCCTTTGACAAAATCAGGCAAGCCAGAGCTCCCACCACCCCCACGCTATTCATGTAGGAGATGGTTCTCACTGCCTCTGATCTCTTAAGATCAAAATTGTAAGGTCTAACACGAACCACTGTTGACTGTTTTTGCTAATGTTTAGGCTAAATATTGAGTTCATCACACCTGATTTGCATTCAATATTTTAAATAGTGAAGTGATAAACTGATTTGAGAAACTGAACAGATCACTGCACACATGGAAGGGAGTTGCTGTCACTTATGTATTAAAATTTAGTTGTCCCTGAAAGATGGAAATACCACCTTGCAATGCTTACAAATGATCCTAAAAAGTGATTTTAAAGCTAATAATTCTTTGTTTTCTATCTTTCAGTCAAATAAGTCAATACAATGGCCCTTAAGGCTCCTACATCCTTTGCCTCACAGACATGTAAGCTTGCCATGATCCAGCCTGAACTACTTCTTTGCCACAAACCAAATTAAAGCTTTTCCACCATTTCAGCTATCAATATCCATATACATGGGGCAAAATTTCAAATCAATATCTTTGTTTCTGTAATTATGATGACTAAGAATGCACAAAAACACAGACCAAAAGTTATTCTGAAAATAATATCACACCCTTCTAAGCAATGTTAATGATGTCTAAGTTAAATAAGCTTTTTCATGTAGCATCCTTAAAACTTCATTTAAAATGAGTCAGCTTGATTTTTTTCCCCTCCCCTCCAAAGGGTAATGTGGTCTGACTGCAGTGAAGGAGTTTGGGAGGGAGCCTGCCAATTTCAGTGAAGCTAACAGAGAATTTTCAAAGACTGAAGAGGACATTTTGTTCCAGCTTTCTCAGGTTCTATTATTTAGACTACTTTATGTGAGCACAAGCACACAAACTGTACAGGCACCTACAATACATACTGGCAGTGTATGTATAATTAATTTCAGCATTAGCAGAAAGAAATATTTTGATGAATTCACTTATGTGTTTGCATACTCAAATAAATCAGAATTTATATTATGTATAACATGTAATTTTTCCTATTTTCCAGCAGACGTTCTTAAATAGGTTTTCACATTCTTTATTTCTGCTGTTTCTCCTTTCAAAAGTATTCTTCAGATTTCTCTCATCATACTTCATAATAAAACAAGAGTGATGTTTTCTGTCTACCCTACAATAAACAAATTATCTGCATTTAACAGAGACAAGTAACCATTTAAAAAAAATAAAAAAGACAAGCAAAGCCAAAACAGATTTCAATTTCAAGCTCCTTAGGGTGTTGTTATATAAAGAACAGCCTGAGGGGACATATCTTACAGACGAGGGAAAGTATCTTGACAGGTTCCTTTAAACTGAGATCCTCTTTTAAATCTATCTCTGTCCTTATATTTAACAATCCGAATTTTAAGGGTCAAAAGCCGGGCAATTTACTAGCAAGTATTAGACCTTGCTATGCTTGTTTGCACTCCTGAACTGTATTCTTAATGGATTTAAATGTTAAAAAATATCACAAATTTATTAAAGAGGCCAATGGGGGTTTTTTTCTGAAACATTTCTTTCCTTCACAAGGTCACTGCTTCACTGGACTGAAACAACAAAGTGGATTATTAATACTAGGTAATCCCAAAGAGGCTAAAGATCTCTTGACCCATGAAACTCACTGGTTTGTGAATCTGCAAAAAACCTTTTTTCTTAAGTTTATGAGTTTCATAACCGCAGGTGAAAGACACAATAATTGTGTAGGATACATCAACTAATGACAACTCAAGACTGAAACTAACAGACTTTTAGCCTCATCTGAGTCACTTTAAAGGTATTTCACACGCACGAGTCTTTTGAGCACCATTTGATAGTCAGTTGTTTCTAGCATGTCACACCTCTCTAGATAGAGTCGACAACACAAAGCAGAGAGAGTGCTTTTAAGACAGGGAATTACAGACATTGGAAATTTCCCATTTACAACTGGCAAGGTGTCACTGTGTAGAAAGCAAGTAAAGCATTTTTTTTGCCAATGTAGAGGAGGCAATGGATGACACCTCCTCTAGTGATATTTCAAATTGTTATTTGATGAAGTTGTCAGATTGTACCAAGTAACCACTCTCTGCAAAGGCATATTCTGGGGATTTCATCGGCTGCCTGTCACTCAGCAGGACAGTGCATTCCCATGTGTTTAGGCTTCTGCACAAATCACTGGCTTATCTCAAATTGAATGCTCAGCTTGGTAGATTTAGGAGACAGAGAAAGCAAGAGTGTATCATCCATGGTCTTCCATCCATCTTTACCACACATGATGGGGAATGTGCTGAGCTTTTTATTTGCTGTGGATCAGAACTATGTCTTGCTAAACCAATCGCATTCTTAATAGGTGCTGTGCTTCAAAAAGTAAGGTGGAAAGGTGTAGCATGAGGGGAAGCAATTTCTCTCTCATTTACCACCAAACCCACATAGTGTATGCGTTTGC
The DNA here is from genome assembly GCA_013400755.1 of Pelecanoides urinatrix. Lineage (NCBI taxonomy): Eukaryota > Metazoa > Chordata > Aves > Procellariiformes > Procellariidae > Pelecanoides > Pelecanoides urinatrix. The sequence goes on from VZTQ01012136.1 coordinate 1,002,540, forward strand.
GTGGTAAACTGTTCCTCAGTGAACTGCTCTCCTACTATGCTTAATGGCTTATAGGTTTTTGAGTGTGTTTTTATTTTACTTTTTTTTTTTAGACCTTGATTTGGGAACTCTTCTTACATAGATACGTATCTAAGCTTTTTGACTCATCAAGGTCTATGCTATTCCAGCACTCTTACCTGTCTGCTTGAGCAGTGAAAAATAGATGAACGCTGATAGCAGCCTTAGGCCTACTCCAGCAATAACCTACATTGTGAAAAGGTTATCTGTCTTTCCAGGAGATTTATACCTGCATGTGACTGACATACAGACCACTGTTCCTGTGAATTTGTTGTATTACATATGATTTGTTTTAGGCAGCAGCCTGAGTGAGTCTACATCTTTAAGACAGTCAGATGGAGTGAGACATCAGATGAAAAAGTACTTACAGATTCCTGGTTACAAAACTAAACCCTTCTGTTTAAAGAAGTCAAGGAGTGCTTGCTATAAATCCTCTCTAGAAGGAAATGGGAGACCTAGCTACCCAGGACATGGAGAAGGCTGAGGTACTCAACAACTTTTTTTACCTCAGTTTTCACGAGCAAGTGCTCAAGCCACTGCCCAAGTCGCAGAAGGCAGAGGCAGGGACTGGGAGAATGAAGAGCTGCCCACTGCAGGAGAAGATCAGGTTAGAGACTATCTAAGAAACCTGAAGGTGCACAAGTCCATGGGACCTAATGAGATGCATCCGTGGTCCTGAGGGAACTGGCAGATGAAGTTGCTAAGCCACTATCCATCTTATTTGAGAAATTGTGGCAGTCCGATGAAGTTCCCACTGACTGGAAAAGGAGAAACATAATCCTCATTTTTAAAAAGGGGAAAAAAGGAAGACCCGGGGAACCACAGGCCAGTCAGGCTCACCTCTGTGCTCGGCAAGATCATGGAGCAGATCCTCCTGAAAACTATGCTAAGGCACATGGAAAATAAGGAGGTGATTGGTGACAGCCAACAAGGTTTTACTAAAGGCAAATCGTGCCTGACAAATTCGGTGGCCTTCTATGATGGGGTTACAGATGTCATCTACCTGGACTTGTGCAAAGCATTTGACACCATCCCGCATGACATCCTTGTCTCTAAATTGGAGAGATGTGGATTTGATGGATGGACCACTCAGTGGATAAGGAATTGGTTGGATGGTCACACTCAAAGTGTTGCAGTCAATGGCTTGATGTCCAAGTGGAGACCAGTGACAAGCAGCTTTCCTCAGGGGTCGGTATTGGGACCGGCGCTGTTTCACGTCTTTGTCAGAGGCATGGACAGTGGGATTGAGTGCCCCCTCAGCAAGTTTGCTGAAGACACCAAGCTGTGTAGTGTGGTTGATACGCTGGAGGGAAGGGATGCCATCCAGAGGGTCCTTGACAGGCTTGAGACATGGGTCCATGTGAACCTCATGAAGTTCAACAAGGCCAAGCGCAAGGTCCTGCACATGGGTCAGGGCAATTCCAAGCGCAAACACAGGCTGGGTGGAGAATGGATTGAGAGCAGCCTTGAGGAGAAGGACTTGGGGGTGTTGGTTGATGAGAAGCTCAACAGCAATGTGTGTTTGCAGCCCAGAAAGCCAACCATACCCTTGGCTGCATCAAAAGAAGTGTGGCCAGCAAGTCGAGGGAGGTGATTCTTCCCTTTACTCTGCTCTTACGAGACCCCACTGGAATACTGTGTTCAGCTCTGGGGCCCCCAACATGAGAAGGACATGGACCTGTTGGAGCAAGTCCAGAGGAGGGCCACAAAGATGATCAGAGGGCTGGAACACCTCTCCTATGAAGACAGGCTGAGAGAGTTGGGGTTGTTCAGCCTGGAGAAGAAAAGGCTCCGAGGAGACCTTATAGCAGCCTTCCAGTACCTGAAGGGGGCCTACAAGAAAGCTGGAGAGGGACTTTGTACAAGGGCAGGTAGTGATAGGATAAGGGGTAACGGCTTTAAACTGAAAGAGGGTAGATTTAGATTAGATATAAGGAAGAAGGCACTGGGACAGGTTGCCCAGAGAAGTTATGGATGCCCCACCCCTGGAAGTCTTCAAGGCCAGGTTGGATGGGGCTTTGAGCATCCTGGTCTAGTGGAAGGTGTCCCTGCCCATGGCAGGGGGGTTGGAACTAGGTGATCTTTAAGGGTGCTTCCAACTCAAACCATTCTATGGTTCTATGATAAATAAGAAAAAATAGGGACAACTTCATTGAGGCTTTCTTCTGGAAACACCCTTTTTTCAGGTCCTTTGCTACTTTTCCCTTGTCTTTGACCTTGTGACCAGAATGGGTCAAAATCCTGAGATGCCTGTTATGATGGGGTGGCAGGGAGCTACTGGCACATGCAGTGAGTTCAGTTGACAAAAGTTATGAAATATATATATGCGTATTTTTGCCCCCAAGGACATTTTCACACCTTTGTGAAACCTTACTCCCATCTAAATCTCCTTGGAGCTTTCATCAACCCGTCTAATTTTTTGTCAGACATCAAGAAGGGTCATTTACAGTAGCCTCTGACATATTTGCTGTTTCTGTAGAGTTAACTAGAATAAACTTCACCCACACCATCTCAGTGAAGACCTCAACATCCTTCTAACAACAGCTTCTACAGATACACCTTCATCTCCAGGAGGAAGGCAAGGTGACATTCTGGCTCTCCTGCTACTTGCCTAAATAACTTCTTTAAGCCTGAAAAGCCACTTATATAGTTAATACATTGAATGATAGCACTTGCCTTTCATGAGCAATGAGGCATGCCTGTAGTCCTAGAGTGAATCAGCACCAGCAATGGATTCAGCGCTCTGGAGTTCTGCCCTCCACCTCTGTTCCCTTTGCATCTCATCTGTCTTTGTGAACATTGCTGGTATTGGTTGCAAAGGACACTTTCTCATCAAGATAAAGCAAAATGATGCTGTCACAGTAGCTGCGACAGTACACTAAGGTCTGCCGACTGGAGACACAAATCAGTGTTTATTAAATAGAAAAAAGTACACAACTTGGAGGAGAGAAAAGCTGTCTGTAAGCATCTTGTAACTCACAGCAGAGTGTTAATAAAAGCACACTAAACATGAATTGATTGTGCTTTCTGAATAGTTCATTATGGTGTCTTAGCTGTGACAAATTTCATATGAATGTGAATTTAAGTATTACAATATATTTAGCATCTGAAGAACTGTTCTTGCAAACTATGTTTTAGGAAAGGGCATAGAGTGTGGAAAAAATATTTGGGGATGGTTGTTACTAGTGATGATGCTTTCACCTCAAAGATGCTATGTCTAGTCTTACCCTCACTCTGTAACCAAAATGTCCTTCCTTTCTTCCTTAAATAAATTTGAGTTTTTGCATAGATTGTGCAGACAGCAACCACCCTATGTGTGGAGGACAAATACCCTGCTTACATATAATGCTATACATTACAATTCCTGCATGGAGGACTGTAAAATAGTGGTCTGAGAGACTGAACTGCTGTTTCTACCCTTTCACATACTCAGCTGGCTGTTACTTACTAGGATAAGAAATTCTTAATAGAATGGCTTGATCTGGCTTTCTTTAGCTGTATTGTGTAGCAAAGGGATTTAAGTCAGACTGACACTAACAGTTTGGAGTGGTTTCCACAGATAAAACATATCAGAACTGGCTATGCTGGGACTGAGTGGAAAAGGATATATTTGTATACCATTAATGTTTTATATAGCTAGGCTTTTCTTCCTTCTCCTTTCAAGATCAACAATGGTGACCATTGTTCAGAGTGTCCATAAATCCTATCAAAAATACAACATATTACAGTCATTTTAAAAGAAATTGTGGAGTACAGATAAGCGCTCCTGCACTTGTTTGATTTATTCCATTATCAGTTCAGCCTGAATTTCTCTTCCAGAAACAAATCTTGGTGTCTTCCAAATTACTTGACATAGTGGTACAAATTCTTCTCACTTATTTCATATTGATTAGTATCTGCCTGAAATACTACTTCTTGAGATTACCTTTTCAGTAACAGTTTTCTCTGTATCTCTAGAACACCCCCACACAGCAGGGGTGTGCCAGTTACAGATATGAACAACTCATAGTTACAACAATCCCCATTCAGAAACTCTAAATGTACGTATTCTTGAAGACAGGTCATCTTAAAACTGGCTATGATAAGAATAGGCTCTGAAGTGATGTGCAATTTCAAAGAAGGTAACTAATGTGTGAAATTTTGTCACCTCCCCCCCCATGAGGAACTGGTTTTAAGGGGATTTTGAAGCTTTGAGTAATTGGAAAACATCGTGAGCAAATTATTTTTGTAATACTGTACCAGAGGTGCGTGCCAAGAAAAATGGCTTTTTGTCTTACCACCTCCTCCTCACTCTCCATTTTAATTACTACGGTTTGGCACCTGATCCTGCAGAAAACCATACAAAAGCCACACAGGCCAGCTCTTTCCAGACGGAGATAAAAGAGAGGGAGGGAGGAATTAATTAAATCCATTTAAAATCTTTTCAGGGAGTTTCCTTCTAAAGTCACTCTTCTGGTTTCTGCATAGCTAGTACAATGACACATGGTCATAAATAACAAACAGCTTGTTTATTCAGTCTTGTGGGTCACTGCTACCAGGGTCTGCTTACTGCTTAAATTTTAGGCACAGAATGGTAACACATTGTTATTTTTCCCTATCTTTTTTTGATGATTTTAATACTCTGGACCTCCTCCCCTCCCAAAAGGAGCATGTCACTTATTTCTGGGATCTCAGGAATAATAATAATAATAATAATAATAATAATAATAATAATAATAGTAGTAGTAGTAATAAATAATAATAATAGGACTGGCTGCAACAGCTCAGTAGCAGTGGCCTCTACATCCCTTACAATTAATTTATGTTGCTGCTTTTTTGTGGTTGAACTGTAGGAAAAAGCATGGCCTGTTTTCTCCACCTCATTTCCTCCACCATGGAGGGCAGAAAAGAAGGAAACTTGGCTGTCCACACTATCAGAAAGCAAGGGGCAGAAAGAGGGCAACATTAGAAGCCACTACTGGCTGGCCAGCTCCTTTTAGAGTGAAGCAAAGCCTCTTTAATGAAGCCAGGTCTAGCATTGTTTGAGGGTTTGCATTCTGTCCTCAAGAGGGCCTAAGGTTGCCAGAGGACGGGCATCTTAGGAAAAGCCAAAGCAAATCCTGACTGGACCACCTTTTCCCTTCATGCTTGCCTAAGAAAACAGCTATAATTTCTGCACAAAGGCCAGCTTTTTACCCAGCATAATAGTTTTGTTCCTCATTTTGGGCTGGGGTGCATTACTGGTTAAGTTTTCAAAAGTTCATAAAAGTAGTAAGAAAACTTAGTTTTTATATACAGAAATATACAGGGAATAAGACAGCATTAGATTGAGAACCTGGTTATTTTTCAAAACCTCCAGGAAGAAGGTCAGAAAGACGTAAAGATGGAAGATTGTTCTTCTTATGACCTGTAACGTCTGATAGTGGTAATATCTCCTTATTTTCTTAAACTCAATGGGTTGTTCGTAGTCTGGGTTTGATTAACTTATTTGTACAAGACTTAATTTACTATAGAATCTCATTTCTTATTATTTCTTCAGCCTGGAGTTTTTGGAGTTGTTTTCTGCTGCCCATTTTTAACCCTTCAGTATACCATGTCAAAACCCTGGGCAAAACACCAGAAATAAACTGTCATTGCAGAGAGCACTTACAGGAATGTGGGCTGTAGATACAACCACCTTACTCTTACAGTTAAAACCTCAGGCCTTTTTGCTGTGCATTGAACAGGTCTGACTCAGGTCTGACCTTCCTTTCTCTCAATACAAAGAAACAAATAGTAAGGTAAATGCCTGATATCTTTGGGTCTGTTAACATTTAGCACTGTAAACACAAACAGGGGTCCCTTGAGAGGCCATGGTGGGGAAACCTATCTTTTGTACTAAATGATTAGCTCTTTAACTAATGTCTTCTAACACAGCAAAGAAAGGTTCAGTTGTAGCAGGCCAGCACCCTCCATGGTGACCAATTACACAGTTTTCCAACCTAAATAGAAGCTATTCTGAGAAAAGCAACAGATTACATCAGCAGTTCAACACTGGACCATACATGAGAAATGCTACAGTATGCGATCCACCATGTCAGGACAAGGATAAGTGTCAACTTCCAAAATGTTTGGTTTCCATTTGGACAGATTACTACTACAGCTCTCCTCCGCCATGTCCCACACTACCCGTTGTCAGTGAGCCGCTCACATCACGCAGCCTGCCCACCCCAGGGGACAAAAGGCATGCTACAGCATGAGAGTCAAGAGATCAACTAGATCTTACTGCATTTTTTGATTGCTTACTGACAGTTTGCTGATTTTTCACACACAGACTAGAGTACAGAGCACAGAATATTGCAAGAGGATTATTCTCTGGAAATATTAAAAAAGGCGAATTCACGATTTAAGTTCCTTGTGGTGTTTCTTTTTGTGAATTTAACCCCAGATGCTCAGGAGAAGCTGTAATCCCATCAAAAGTAAGTATTTTCCAGACTATCTCCTTTGTTAATAATACTGGGAAGCTTCCTGAGGGAAACTGTAAATGAATCATTTTTTAGCTTGTCAAAATTCTATTCTTTATTAAAAATGATGATGAACTGCTGTATGTGATTACTCCACCTGAATACAGACTAGCTGCATTTGCCTGGGAACCCAAGACAGAAGCTGCCTGAGCACTGACCAGATCTATAAATGTTACAATTCTTGTACAGAGTTGTCTCTAGGAATAATCATGCAGCACCCGCAGAACACACCGAGCCACAGATGCTCTCTGGTCTCTGCATTAGAACTCATCAAAATTCAGAGCTTCAGTTCCCCATAAAATTCCAACATTTCAAAAAGTATTTGGGTTTCAAAATAGAATGAAAAACCACAAACTGTTATATACAATTTCCAAATTATTTTGTTTGGGTCTGTTAAGCTGTCCAGTTTCAATAACATGAAAACACTGTGCCAGAGATTCAGCTTTTATATTATATTGCAACACAAGAGAAAAATCCCCTCATTTTTCACTTAGGATCACGGAAATGTTTTGCTTCAAAGCGATTCCTTCTGAAGGGCCGAGAGTGGGGGGCAGGACAGGGGGAAGCCCTAGCCGAGTCCTGGGTCAGCTATAAAGCTCTGAGCATCTGCCTTAGCCACCTGAACTAGAACACTGCTCTTAGCATGGTGCTACAGCCACCAGGAGAGACAGACTTATCCCTCCAGGAGCAATGCAGAACCCTTAACAAGACTCCTGCTGTGAATCATGGTATTGATGCATTGGAAAACCTATAATGGCTGACTAATCACTTCTTTAAGAGCCTTTTAATCATTTATTAAGTCCTTCATAAAAAATGTGTTGGTGAAACCTGCAATGTAAACAAGTGATTCATAAGAATTAATCAGGTTTTGGCTATCAATCACTCTGAATGAGAAGCATTGAGGAACTATGAAAAGCTTGTAAGGCTCCAAGAAAGGTAGAGCTAAGTCTTAGGTCCATCTTAACAACAGGACAATGCATCACTTCCAAATAAAAACAGCATAAAGGAGTACATGTCTTTCACTAGGGTACCAGGTTCTCACTCAGTGTGGAGGAACTCCAAGAAAATGCTTTAAAATTACTTAGAAAACACCAGGAATTTCCTAGAAAGCATTAGGATGAGAGGTCTACCACACAGCCACCCTAGAAGTATTTGCAAGAGAAGATGATTTGACCCACCTACCATTTTATCTAGCTACACAGCTTTTCAATAGTTGCAGTTCTCTGAGATGAATGAACCCCAAAGGAAAAAAATACATGTCAAGCCCCACCTTGTATTTTGCCAAGTCAGTCCAGATCAACAAAAGAGAGCTGAGGTGTTCCAAGACGCTAAAGAAACCATTTGGATTACACAGAAATAATCCACAGTGCTTATTAAGAATAAAAATTGTCTAAGAATTTTGGAGAAAGAAACAAGGGTTTCTTTAAGCCCTCAAAACTTTCAATCTATTGTGTTCACATTCCACCCTGCTCCAGGCTTCCTGGGTTCTCTAACATAGCCCAGCTAAGGAAAGAAGCTCTTCAGTTTGTCGGAGACCTCCATTGGTCAAATATCCACAACAAAACTCACAACATGGCTAATACAGAAATCCTGATTGTGCTGGAGAGGGCTTTTTTTTTTTTTTTTTATGTTTGTGTGTGATAATAGGCAACTCTGGGTTGCTAGAAAGTATTTTTATAAACTGAACTGCACTATTCAAGTTAATGATGTTATGTGGAAGGAGACTGTATGTGTGGCACTGGGAGGATGATAGAAAAAAAAAGCACTAAAGTTGAATCTGGTCCATCTTTTGATTAGACGACTTTCAAAGTGAAAAAAATCAATACACATAGCAAGCCCTGGATCCTGGGAGAACATGTTTTGTTACTGACAAAATTGTATTTACATCAAGACCCTCAGCAGACTTTGAAAGAGTACATTAACTCTGTGCCAGTCTGGCTAGAGCTCACAGCCAAATTTGAAGCTTCTGACGCACAATAAGTAGGCTCTAATAAGGCAATACTACTGTTCAAGCTCCCTGTGCAAGGTTGAACAACTTCATTCTTACTGCTGCAGAAACAGCCTCTAAGGAAGGAAGATGGAAGAGAAAAAAACCTAGTAGTAATATGAAAGAGCTACTTTGAAAAAACACATCTAGTCATGGTTTTCCAGAATGTGTGATTCATTTGCAGCATGAACTCCATAAACATGCATGGATGTTATCACTTTCTATATGATGTGCAAGTATGCAACAGGACAAAGTTCCTGGGCTCTACTGTGATGGGGACACATGAAACCAAATGCCTAAAGCTCACTCAAGGTCGTGAATCCAGGCAAAAGGGAAAGAGAAAGCTCCAGAAAACCACTGCTTCCTTGGATGAACGAGAGGCAGACAGTAGGCTGAATTAGTTTTACACTTTGCCTCTAACACTCCCAACCAGTTAAACTAACTAGAAGCAGTGAAAAGACACCATCAAAGCAGAATGTTACCTTGAACCCCAAATAATCCTTTTAAAGTTATTCCTACAAGACTTGGCTCCAAAATATTGCTCCAAAAACTGCTAGGTAAAATGACAGGTCCATTCACTAGACCCAGGAGGGCCAGGAACACGAAGACAATTTGAAATCCTCCTTGCTTTACGGACTGGAGTAAATATTTCTTTTTAAGAAATTGCCCCTCGTTACTTACTGTTGTGAATTGAATCTGTTGTCCATCTTCTCTAGGGTTTTTTGAATATTCTGTCTATACATATACAAAGGGCAGAAATTTCCTTTTGTGAGACCAAAGAAATGAAAAAGTCATACAAGTGGGCACACTTCTATTGACTTCAATGTTTTGCCCAGTTTTTACTAGCAGAACATTTGGTACTCTCTTTTAACTGTCATTATGGAGAGCATATATTGAGCACAAAACCAACATAATAGAACATACTAATAAGTTTTAAATTAGCAATTGTATTAACTTTCTCTTTTAATTAACAGGTTTTAATTACATTTCCAGTTCTAGGAAAGCTGCAGATTTCAGGCTGTAACTACTCTGCCTAGTAAAATGTGGATGTGTGCAATATAGTAAAGTGCTTTCTGGATTGATCATTGATATGTGGCCAGGGAAATGCTGTCTCTTTTGAAGTTAAAATTGTGTTTTGCATGTGAAAAAAAGATTTATTATTGGAATGCACAGGATAAAAGTCAGAAACATAAATCTGTTTGGGGAGGAGGGGATCATTGATTGTTCACCTCTAATTAGGTGCCAGGAACTTCTGGAGTCAATTGTTGTATTCACTGCATTTAGTAGTTCACCCAATGCATATATCTATATCCATAGATATATGCCCAATTACAATTCCTACTAAGCTTTGATCAGGAGTTTTCTAACAGGTATTGGTACTTATCCAAAAAATGTTCCCAGCAATATCACGACATTTGATCTTAGTCAGCATCAATGAGAAAACAGAAAAATTTGATCTAATGTACAAAAGTTGTGGTTTATTTCATACTGGTTCCTACGGCTGGAATAAAAAAAGCCACCTTTTGCTCAAGCTTTACCACAGCATAAACATAAGGCTACCTAAACTACTGGAACCGTTTGCAAGCTCCGGTCCTAGTTTCCATGCTTATATAATAGCTTTGGCAAATTCACAGTTTTAGTGTTAACTTAAGAAAACAACTGTCTAATGCATATAGCTAAATGGAGATGCAACCTGCAGCTAAAATAATTTTGTCTCTCTATTTGAATACTGACAGGACAGAAAAGTGCTAAAGAACTGAGGAAGCTGTTAAATATCATGCTTGTAAATTCATTTGGACAAACTTCCATTCATTTCAGGTGAAAGATTCCATCCTGTGTCCTTGAGCCAGCTTTAACATAGAAAAGTTGTAAGCCTAAAGCTTTATGACAACAAAGACCTAGATTGGCCCATTATTACCAGTTAGTTGCCATTAGCATTTGGTTTTAATATGGGATGGTAGTTAGGTTAACACAGCTAAGCACAAGCACAAAATCGTTTTGAAGTGGCCCTTTGGCACCAACATTTCAGAGTTATTTTAGATCCAATTACAATTTTCCTGTGGTTCAAACTAACTGATGACTACATTAGAGACATGAAAAACCCTTCAGTGCCTGTACCACAGAGTATAGCCGAGATTTCTTGAGCGCATTTGGTCTTTTTCATCAGTTTCACTAGTGATCTTAATGTAGGTGCTGAAGTGACATTGATTTGAAAGTAAAATGGGAAGGAAGTTAAGTAACAAAATGTGATAGAAGAGCAAGAGAACAGCAAACCATTTCATTGTTAAGTCAGGTATCAGAATGCTGAATCAAACCCTAAACTCCAGGTCCTCAACCGCTTACCACATCTAGTCAGCTGTTTGTAGGTATTCTCATTTTAAGAAGAAAGGAGAAGCCTGCTGTGATCCTGCATCTCATGCCACGCAATATGTTTGGCTTTGAAAGAAAGAAAGAAGAGTCTGTCCAGAGATAATGCCTCAAAACCTGAAGAGTACAATGACTCACACAGCTCTGTTGCCCGCTTAAAGCAAGAAAAGAAGCATGTTCAAAATTAAGCACCTAATATGAGACATCTGTTCCTAATCTGAATGTTTTGCTTTACACTAAAATTAGGTTTGTGAATGCCTGCTTTGAAATTTAGGTACAAATTGAATACTTTAGAACTCACATATTTTGAAGTGTAAGCAAATATTAAATATTAAAAGTAAAACAGATGTACGGTCAGTCCTTCTCTTCTTCATTTACATTGCAAACACCTTACCTACTCCTACAAATACAGGCCTCACAGATTAAGAATTTAAGGGCTACATAGGGGATTGTTGTGTTCTGAGAAGACAGTACAAAAAAACATGTTCTGGGTATAAAAGCATGCCCTAGCACTTCTGGCTTTGGGATCCCTATAAAGCAGCCACAGGAGAAAGTCAGGAAGGATTGAGAGGTCCTCGAAGCTCTTTGCCTGCTTGTTGTCCAGAGAACTCACCTTAATGTTCTTCAGAGATCCACAGTCTTTAGGGAGAGGTGCATGACAAAAGTTTTGGAAGTTGAGTCTAAACAAAGGAGGCATTTTCTTTGCTAAAACTTCCAGCACACCACCAGCATAACCAAAGATGGTTGACTTCTGTCATTTGGGGCCAGGTGAGTGTTTGGTCTTGTATTTAAATACTACCAGTATTTTAGGACAGCCTAAGCATTAAACTATTGTCATCCCAGAATCACAGCAACCTTTCAGTGTAATACTTCCCTGCAATGATTAGAACTAGATTTCATATACAATAGCTAAAATATTAAAAAAAAAAAAGTCTTTATGACAGGTTTCATACCATCACAGCAAATATCTGAATTCTTCCTCTATTTTCTTTTAAAGTATTATAGATTATGGAGTCTTTTATTGAAACCACTCAACAGAATGATGGTTGCATGTAAATTACAGCAATTTCTGTGTTTTCCATATTAAAACTCCTTAGAATTCCTCAGAAATGTAGACCTAATGTCATTTTCTTTTGACACTGGAGATCATCATATTTGGAAGATGTGAGCATATATTCCTTGAGACAGATCCATAATAATTCAGTTTAGCCTCGTGGACTGACAGATTCCTCCGAGTGATGAGGGTATAAAGAGCCAGTTTATAATATGCATTAGTTCTCTTGTTGCATCTGTTTATTCTCTGTGTCACTTTCCATTTATGAATTGCTGCAAGGATATTTCTGCTCTTAAAAAATCATTACCGGTGCCCACAGCCTTGTGGGAGACCCCACTATAAATAGCAACAAAGTAAACAAACCATGGTGCATACAGAATGGAAGACAATATATAAGAAAACAGGTATGTGCTGTCAGCTGCCAAATGATTATTAAAAACAAGCATAGGGATAACATCACTTTAAAAATCATGATGCAAGACAAATCCCTGACAGAATATTATAGCATAAGAGAGTGCCTGAAATAATATAAAAAAAATTCCATAAAGTTAAATCATCTGGTGCTAGCTGGGCATTAAGAGCTGTAACATGAATTCAGACAGTATTTTAAAGCAAAGCCACTTTCAGGTGTGAGAATATGAGCTGCAAGCCAGAAGGATGTGAATTGGGGGTTGTTTTTTCCCCTTTTGAGGGTTCATTGATGTTTAATAATATTCCATGCAGTATACATGTGTTTGTGGGTCTGGTGTGACAAAGACAGGTTTAGCAAGAGCTGCCACACTAGTATTTCTTAGACAAGTACCAGATCCGTGCATTTAAAGGAATCTCGCTGCTTAATTGTGATGGATGCACTCGACCCCTTAACCAGGCTGGCGGTGGTTTGGAACAGGCTCCATAGGAGGTGAAGGCCTGAGCTGTAGCCGGGCCATGAACTCCTGTAGTTTCAATCTGTTCCACAAAGGAACAGAGTGCATATGAGCTTGGAACATCAATCTTGCGATTAACACATGAATAGCGGGTGGCTTTTCCAAGACTCATTTATCAAGGAACAAAGAAAGTTGTGGGTACAAGGAGTCTCATGCACACCTTTTCCATCACATGTAATTTGACCACGAGCCAACCTCTGTATACCATAAATATGACAGCCTCGGTGAGCCTTCTTTGAGCTCTCCCGGCTCAGCAGCGTGGCTGCATGGCGGTGATCTCCCCTGGAGCTGGGACACCTCTCAAGGTTGCTCCTCGAGGCAGAGAGACCTTTTACCAAGGGCAGAGCTTTGGTAAGTGACCGATATCGCGCATAACCTTGTAGTGTGGTAACTTTGATGCTGTCTTGGTAACTTTGATTGCATGTTGAATTGATGCTAATGAAACATTATGTGATTTTTGCATATATAATCCCTTAGACATAAACTGTTGACCAAGTCTGAGACTAGCTTTGGACCTAGCCGCACCTAGACTCCTCTATGAGAAGGAGTTTAGAAAGCAAGGGGGTCCACTCTGAACCTCGTGACTCAACGGGAGGGTCCTCCTTACCCTTTTGCATCCCCGGTCTCTCTGTGAATGACTCCAACTCGAGAGTAACTCAATCTTCCTTTGTATGTTTCTTCTATGCAGTAGTTAATAGAGTGAGCCTTGCCATCGAACTTCGTTAAGTCGCACTTCTGCAACATCGTATTAAAACCACTTTTGCTAATAACTTTGACAGTGATTCTTTAAGCAATCTAAATCATCATCCGTGACACTAATGTTGCTATCAAAAAATCCTGTGTTTTGGAAACATTTTTCACATGCCAGCTGTTCTAAACTGACTGGTTTTCATCAGACACTTTCAATGGGTTTACCATTTATAGCCAAATCACAGAGACTGTCAAAGCAATCACCTTCCAACTGACGAGCCCAATTTAGACTCTGTTTCAAAGAGCCTGCCTTTAGCCAAGATGACCATTTCAATGAGCTGTGTTTTGAAGAACTGGCTCAGTCTTTCAGTATGTACACAGGAATGCAAAAAAAAATCCCTACCTACATCCGAGAAGAGTCACAAAGCAGACGAGATGCCACAAAGCACGACGTATGAATGAATGCAACAAAATTGTAAATGAACTGTAGGGAAATCAAAATTATTTTGACAAGCCACAAATAACAGCAGATATATTTTGCCCTGTGGCTCCTGCTGCTGCAAAGCAGTCTGCCTCTGGCTTCCCACAGCCAGAAACACTACCAAGTCTTCAAACTGCTTATAAGCATGCAGTAGAAAATCATCTTAGCTGGGCCCAGTGGTTGTTTACAACAGCTGTAAATTCCCTTTTAACATACACAGCTACAATGACTTTTACATTCCTTCCTAAAAAATTAAGGAAGTTGTCCACTGCTGAGAAGATGCTTAGTTTGTTCTTTCTCTTCATCTCCAGTTGCTTTCAGTCCTCACTGCTCCTACTATAGCAATTTGACTATTCAGAGGTTTGAGTTTCTAAGTCAGAAACTTAGTGACTGTGAAATTATGCTTGTTCCTATAACAGAAACTTTCAGAGCTCTAGGCAAATTTCCATTCACTCTTTTCAACCCATTTTATGCTTTGTCTTATTCCCTTAGAAAACTCCACTAGATTTCTGGATACGGTCTTCCTTTTAAGAGGATTTAATCCAGTGCATTTTCTCCTATTATTTATATCTGTTTCTTAGTCATTCTCAAACCTTTTTTGATCAGTATTTACTGTTATTAAACCTTGCTTTCAGATTTTCAGTTTATAAAATCCAAGTTTATGTTCATGTCTCATTAGTCTTCTGTCCTTATAATTTATAACAGCAAATTAGCAGATCTTAAATTATGAAAGAAGAAACTGGAGCTTACTCTTTCTTAGGCAGACATCCACTTTTTTTGGTTTTGACCTTTTTTTCCTGGTCTGGAGTTGTTTGTTCCTGAAATATCTTTAACAATTAATTTCTTTACCCCCTCCTCACCAACGAGCGGGAACCTGCATTCCTTCCAGGTACATCCTCCTCTTGAGAAAAGACTTTTTTTTCCCTTCTCCTCGTGCTCCATTCTCTGTCATGAAGACAAGCAAGGACATTTTTGACATGTGACAGTGTCTTGTTAATTCTGACTGGGCCTAATCTCCTACTGACGGTGCTGGACTAGAAGTTACTGCCCTCAGTGAGGTTTGTCCAGGGTCACTCTAGTGTATAGACTTCATTATGATCTACCTTACACCAAGTAAAGTGCCATAAGCTATTGCAGCCACTAGTGCAGTCCTGTTCTTACAGTAAGAGGCTAAGATGTAGGTTCTGTCAATCAGGACATCAGCATCCTACACTAAAAGCAAGTATGATCTGGCACATTGCCTTACTCTGGACTCTTAAGACTGAAAGCACCTTTCGCGGTTATGCCATTTTTAAAAACAAAGCCAAACACACAAAAAAGCTCCTCACATTTGTTCACAATAATTCAAAACTGTCTTTCTGTGAGTTCCTTTTATAGTATGCTTCTTATGGGAATGCTTAATTATCTACCATGTGTGACTGATGGGCATAATTTATTGGCCAAAATGTTGGGCCTAAAAATCACAGCGTCACAAATGAATACTCCTCATCAAAGGACAGCAAAGGACTTTCAGGACATCTGCAGCTATACGCTATGCAAGAGAGCCAGCTGCACAGTTCCAAGACAATTAAAACTAAAACAAGTGTCTCAGCCCTGCTCACTGATTAACTTTCTTCCTTTTCGGGGAAGGAGGTCATGGCCTTTAAAGGGGATCACGACGTATTTTTATAACCAGCTGCTGACACTGCAGCATGTAACACTTAGGAAAGTCCAGCTGCTGTTCTCTGTTAATGGCAATCATAAAGCTAGACCCTTTGCCAGCCCCTAAGTAGAACTTTAAAGGTCCCTCAAGGCTTCTTCTAAAAGAGGAGCGAATGACCCTGGTGTCTAGACTACCATTAGATTCTTCTATAAAATTCAGGTTGTAATGTACAGAGCTGTGTGTGAACTATTGCTGAGCACGTAATGACTGTGTTAATTGCATATTTAATCACTCCACCATCTAAGTACCCTGAGATAGTCTGAATAGGAAAAATACTATTAAAAAAACCTTAGGCTAGACTAAACTTTAATTACATGACACCTGCAAATGATATGCTGAAAAACAGCTCAGTAAAACACACACACAGAGTAAAAAAATGTGCTCAGCCTGTGCCATTATCGGATAAAAAAATCAGTTCCTAAGCAGTTCATCCTGAAAGCTGCAAATAGCTGGAACTTGTCAGATGACATACAGAAAAATCCTTGGGACATTCACCTGTACTCCAAAACTCCAGGCCAAGCTTCCGCTTCCCCTAATGCCAGAGATAATGTCGTACAAGTTCAACTCACAGAACTGTTCTGTTAGTGATAATGGACTGAGGCAGTGTCTGGACACGCTGAATGCTACGATGGCCTGGAGAAGGGCTGGATGGCAAAAGAATTTTGTTGTTTTTTTTTTTTTTTTTTTTAAAGAAGTAATATCAAACTCAAGTGTCTTTTGCTAAGATACCGGAGGGTTGGCAAACCAGCTGAACCTGCACTTCTGTTTTATTCATGCTTTTACATCAGATATAGCAGACTGATATAGCAGACAGCTGTGAAGGTTATGACACCTTTTTTTTCCTTTATAACAGTTACAGTGGGGCTAAAATAAGTAGTGGCTGCAGCACTAATTGACTCAGTGAATGCACTTCCTACTAAACCTTAAACTTTAAGAATTTATGGGCAGAACCAGAAATAAACTGTGTGTGGGTATGAAGTTATGTGTAATGGTAAAAAGCTAAGCCTGCTTGAAATTATAATAAGTTCAACTGAATGGAAAGATCCATAGTTTAGAAAACTGCCTTTTTTATTTGTTGGCTTACAAGGAAGCTATTGTAATCCTGTTTGGCTTTGTCATTACTGTTCTAGCTTTTAATTCAATGTGGTTTTATTGCATGCAACATTATGCAATTTCACATCATGTACCTAATAAGATAATTTCAGACAGGGTAACATCACACCATCTGAAAGACATCAGAATCACACTGTATTCATCCTACATTCTTCTTGGCAGACTGTCGAGTGCCCCCATGATTTAATCCAGAAGGCTTTCCCTTTGACTTTGACCTGACATGCTTTTTTTAACAGTTAGTAAATTCAACAACTAGCTTGTGAAACAAAGCTAGGCCATCACTTCAAAGTCCTTTTCTAATACTTGTCTGCTGGAAAAAAACTAGCAAAGTTGGCAAGGATAGAGACAATTACCATAAGTTATACTAGTATACTGTGAAGGGAATATATATATAAAATAGTCCTCAAAGGAAAACCTGTTGCCATATAACTAGCCCAAATACATCAAGAAGATGTCAGGGATAGGCCATACAAAACGTGCTTGTGGGCTGATCATGTAATCCAAACCTGCCGTAGATACCAATCTACAAACTGAGCTATTTCCCTAGGATGCAGACAGCAGCAGCATTAATCCTGCTTTTTTGGTGAGGAAAAAACAAAACCAAATTAACAGACTCGCCAAGTTGCCTGTCATATCACAGAAGCAAAATCAAGTTAAAGCTCACGATTCCCTGAACCACATCTGATCTATTCAATCACAGTGTGCATTTGACAGAAGACTTAGAACTTCATCTTCCCTTGTATGGGAGTAATCTTCACTGGAAGAGACAGTTTATGTAGCCTAGTTAATAAGGTTTTAGGAATCTCCCTGTCAGGAAGTAAATGGCTTGACTTTCTCTCATTGGATCGAGATTACCTACAACCATAGAAGATACATGTTTTAGGCACATCCAAAAAAAATTAAGGCATAGCCTCCGTTCAGAGAATGTGATGGAAAATTCTTCTACTGAGTTGTTCATACACCAACCCCAATCAGGTGTTTACAGTTTTACTCCATTGAAGTTTCTCCAAATGTTTATCCTTAGCCTTAAAATTTCATTCTGAATGATTATTAAAAAGTGATATAGCTTGCAGATATTTTCTCCCTCTGCCTTATGGCAAATAGGCTGTGCTTTTAATGGAAATTGTTCTTCTCTTTCTTACCTTCCAGAAAAAAAATCAGCCTTCACATGGATGATTAAAAAAAAAAAGAAATCAAAACACAAGGATAGATTTAAAGTGTTTGTAAACTGTGCAGCAATTAAAAAAAGTCTAAAAAAAGTTTGTATTCTTAGAATTTTTAAAGGCTAAATAGAAAAAAACATTTTTAAAAAGTTTAGAGAAAAAAATTATTCTTTCATAATTCATTTTCTATTTATAACCTCTCCATAAACTTAACACTTTATTTCTATTTTCTTTCCTAGAGGGAAAGAATACAGAGAGGAATTTTTCATTCTTGACTGTTTCATCTGTCATTAAAGAATGCAGTAATCATGTTAACTTTCCAAGCATACTTACTTCCCTTTGATTCTAATTCAACCTTAACAGTCTCTCAGCACTCCACATTATTTCAGTCAATATAAAGAAAGAAATAAGGAAGTAGTGCTCTAGTATCCTTACAATGCATCTTTCTACTCTGAATATACTCTGTATATTTCCCTTGGAGTTTATAGCCAATAAAAAATGGTCCTTTAATAGCTACAAAAGAGAACTAGATCAAGACAATCACATTCATTTTTATTCACTACCAAACAAACCTGAATTCAGGCTTGGAAACAACTGTTTGATTCTCTCGACTTGAGATCTCAGTCTCAATTGAGCAAAGTAATTAAAAGAATACTTTTAAAGTACTGTCTTGGTTTTGGCTGGGATAGAGTTAATTTTCTTCCTGGTATAGTGCTGTGTTTTAGATTTAGTATGAGAAGAATGGTGATAACACACTGATGTTTTTGATGATGCTAAGTAGTGCTTGCATAGTCAAGGACTTTTCAGCTTCCCATGTTCTGCCAGGTGAGCAAGAAGCTGGAGGGAGCACAGCCTGGACAGCTGACCCAACTTGCCATTGGGGTATTCCATACCATAATGATGTCATGCTCAGTATATAAACTGGGGGGAGCTGCCCAGGGAGCAGCAATTACTCTCAGGGACTGGCTGGGCATTGGTCAGTGGGTGGTGAGCAACTGCATTGTGCATCACTCATTTCATATATTCTATCATCATCAATATTATTATTATTATTTTCCCTTCTTTTCTGTTCTATTAAAACTGTCTTTATCTCAATCCACGAATTTTACTTTTTTTTTTTTTTTGATTGCCTCACCCATTCCACTGCAGGGGCAGGGGGGAGGGCAGGGAGTGAGCAAACGGACGTGTGGTGTTTGGCTGCTTGCCAAGTTAAACCACAAGTACTTAAAAGGTTTTACTGGAATTATTCTAATACAGAATGATGCCTCTCCCATGCCTATAAAGGATGTCAAAACAGCCAGAGATTATAAATATTAAGAGTTTATAACATCAGAAGGACCGATGTTACCTCACTGGTGTTCAGCTCTCCAGTTAAAAATATTTTTACAGCAGCTGACAAAGCTGACAGTGACATGAAGCAAATGAGCAAGAACAACAAAAATATCACTGAAAATTCAGTCACTAACTAGCCAAGTGCACTGTATCTCCTCTCTTCCATACAGGGAAATCCACCTGGCTCTTCCAGCAGTACATTGCAAAGTTCATGGACCTTGACTGTCTCTGTGAACTTCTCATCTGCTAAGCCATACAATTTACTCTGTCTTTTATGCACTGCATTATGGAAGACATAGGGTCTCTCCCACGCCTATTGCTTCTGCTGTACTAAAGGACATATTTTTTTTTACTATATCATAACCCACTGTCTGAATCTAATGATCTAATCTTACACTTCATACAGTTTTCTTTCAGATTTGGCATCCCAGTGAGGAGTGTTGAACTCCCATGGATTTTATCTTACTTCAGCTGTCTGAGTGGAGTCCCACATTTCTTCAGGAATGCTTGAATTGTTTTGATTGCAATTCTCCTTTAATGAATAACATGTAAAAAATCCTACAAATCTCAGCACCCGCTGGTTCAGAGTCATGCCTGAAACATCACTATGAAAACCTTGCAGCAGCATCTCATAAAATGGTTCCCGGTCACTCAGCAGCTGTTGGCAGGGAGCCAACTGTAACCTTAATTCCTCAGTTTCTACTCAACATGAACTATTGCCATTCTATTTCACTCCCGTACTCAGGGCAGATGTCATTGAATGGAGGTTCACAACAAGTTCCCACCTATCCTGCACTATCCCAGTGTTTACAGAAAGGTGCAAATTGCCACACCCTGCTGCCCTGCACAGTCTCTTCACCACCCACACCGCTTACTTGCTACAGGGAAGCTTTGGTGTGACTGAATGAGCAGGCACAACTGGACTCTGGACGTGTGTTTGTCTTTAATTTTTTATTACTGTTCAAAGCATCATTTTTATTACAAAGGGAGCATACCAGAAAATGTATTCTGTATCTGTATAATCAAAACATTTAGAAACAATTAATCCTTTTATCACTGACATGCTATTAAATGACTTAAATGTCATTTCTTACTTCAGTAGCAAAACTGAGCAGAAAAAAATGCAATCTATCAATATTATAAATGAAATGCTTAATGCTTGCATACATGTATTTATAGCTGCTTGCTGTCCCAAACTTTGAAGCTGGCCTGGTTAAAATCTACTCAGTATGCTTTCCTCCTCCCTTTCCACCCACCTTGTGTTTAATCCCATTCTGTCAGTACAGGAGAGAAATGAGGTTTGAATCATTAAAGAAATCTCAGAGGAAAGGGCAATTGCAAAGCTGCATTGTCTCCATTCCTTCCTTTCCTGCTTTCTCCTGTAACTAAACAGACAAACATTCCCCCATTGCTAGCTTTCCTTTGAGTCTTCTTCTGGCTAAAATCTGCCTCCTGTGAAAAGGTCTCACAGAACTACTGCAGCCCTACATCCTCCGCTGTTCCTGAGGGCCTCTCTCCTCTGTTTCCAGAGCCAGGCCTAGGAGTCTATGCATAATCTTGCTGGCCAGGTTCTCCAGGTGGCAAGTAGGAGAGTCCTGTGGCTCAAGGAAAGAGCAGAGTTGAAAAATCTTGTGTGAACAGTGACAAAGCTCAACATCCAGGTTCTTGGCTCTCTACCATCCCTGCACAGTTGTTTACTTCACTGCAAAGGGAGTATAATACACAGCAAAATCTAAATGCATTTGCTACCTCATGTCCTAGTGGTACATATAAATCTCCCTCAAAAGTGAGAAGCAATAATAGCCAGCCCATATTTCCCTTCCCCACTGCTTTTTTTTTATTTTTCACAGCTAGAGCTTGAACCGAGTCTTGAGAGATCCGCAGCTAAGGGAAGCTTCCTTTAATACTCTGACCTTTCACACAAGCTGAAAAGCTACCCCTCAAATATTTACCTAAAATTCAGATACTAGTAAATTCCAGTGATCATCAGCAGACTCAGGATTTCTTCTATTTACCAATATGACCATAGAAAACAGATGGTTTAAACCGGTAACTAATTCACTCCTGAAAGACTTCCTAATGAAAAAAAAACCAAAGTTTTGGGGCTTTTTACATTCAAGACTTCTATTCACTGGTAACGATACTGTCCGTAATATCACTATGATCATTCTTTGGAATTACAGCTGATGGAGTTCTGCACTCTCACAATGTGACTTCAACGGGTAGTTCAGGAGTGACTGCTGTGCTGTAAACTAGTTTGTGTTTCACCATGGAGCCACAGATCCACAAGGCAAAGCTGGAAACCAGTTGCAATACAAGAATATTAAGAAAGTCCCATCATAACTGATTAAATAGAAACAGTTGGATTCATTACATCTTAATACCAACATAAGGATTAATTTACCCACCTGCGTGCTTAACCAGCTCTGAAGTGCACACAAGAATCATCTTTTCTAATGCTTCTGGATTTCAAATTACAAGCTGGTGTTGCTACCAACTCTGTTCTGACAGCATCGCCTTGCTGCGATGGCCAGCACAGTACTCGCACTGCCTAATAGGTTTCATCTTGAGAACAGCAATTGTGACAGCACTTTGTCTTCCATCTTCACTCAGTGACACTTCCATAAATCTATTTATATTCCATTCTTTCCTGGCCCACTTTTAACCTTTCAACGCATTTTCCCCTACTTACTTCACAAGGTCAAAGCGAAGACTCTTAACATGTATTGCCAGTATCTACCTCAGTTTACTCCAGACAGCAACAGTGCAAGACTTCTACTTGTCCATTTCTATACTAGGCCTCTTTCTTTTGACATCCATGGAACAAATAACAGATGGATCAATTCCAAGAGCAGCCTATGTGCTGAATGCTGGGGGAAGTAGAAACAAGTCTGTACACAGTAGGGTGACAAGAATTGGTCACAACTGAAACAGCCATTTCAAAACTGAAGTCAGCACTAGGAATAACTATTACAGCAAGAAATAACTACACTGTGTTTCAAAGAGACAGGTGGTAAAAGAACACATCGCTGTCTATTCCCATACAGTGTCTCATCTAAGCCATGCCCAAACCCCACACCTGTGGAGGTCAGAGATAGGTTTAGGAACTCCCTGTGAACTGCAGTGCTTCCTTTTGCCAGATGACCATCAGTCCCTGAACTCATCTTGCTGTACTCCCCCCTCTAGAGGGACAGGGTACCCATCAACTTCACCAGACAAAAGGCAGCATTCAAGGGATGGAAAGCACAGGTCAACAGAGGACTGCAAATGACAGTTAAATTAAAAGGGGATTAGCTAACTGAAAAGTGATGGGAAAAGGGAACACTCAAGGGAAAGTAATAGGGGGGCAAGTTGAGGGAGAAGATGAAAGAAGCCCAAGTTTGGAGTCAAGGTGAGATAAATAAGGGAGGGGAGAAGACTTGGAGCAAACAACACACCAGCACTGGGAAGGAACTGTACTGAAGAAATATCCCCAACTCTCCAAGATCCTGGCTTTGACTTCACCTGCAGCACCTCCCAGTCACTGTGGAAAGGGAACAATGGTGTCCTACTGCCATGCGTTTCCAGTGCTTGCTTTTTTTGTGGGGGGCTTGGGAGCAAGAAGCAGTAGGGGAGGGAGAGGGAAACATATGCAAAAAATATACAGAAATACACAATGTGGCAATTGCTTCAACCAAAAGTAACAGAAAATATGAAGCACTCTTTATTCTCTAAAGTAATAAGGAACATAGCTGCAAGAGAAGCATAACAAGCTTTCTATTTACTTGGCTATTATTTTTTGCACGTGTAGTCTTTTAATGTAACCTCAGCTGCAAAAAGTCATATCCCATTGTTAATTTACAGAAGCTAAGATGAGGCTCTGTTACAGAGGTTAATTTGGGTTTAAAATAAATGAAGTGCCACTTAATCACATACCGCTGATTAAGCCAATTAAAAGCAGTGTCTGGGACAAAGCCTAATTTTTTCTGACAAATTTTTCATGACTGGAGACAGACTTCTGTGAACTGGGATTATGCCTGTTCTAAAATCTGTCCTCCAGGTCTCCAGTGTCAGTAGGCTCCTGTGACACATGAGGCACAAGGACAACCTCTCGTGACTAATTCCAACAACTCCATATTGCAGCTGCCTGCCTTAGAGATAGCTCAATCCCAAGGGACTTGCTGCCCGACTTTGCCATTGGAGGCTGTGAGCTCAAATTCCATTGGAATCAGTGGGGTTTTAATCAAGAAGCCTATTTCCTTTTGTCTTTCACCTGGCTTTGCATAGGACTTCGCTTGTTGCTCTGCTAAATGAAAAAATGTGTGAATCAAAGCATTTTGCACACATACTGGCTGATTAAGAGTAATTAACCTAAATGTCACAGAAACAGAACTAAACAGGAAAGAATAAAGAGATAGCACAGTTTATACACCTATTGTTGCAAGTGGTGAAAGGCAATGAATCAGCTGTAAGAGAGGTTGGTTGTACCCATTTCACCTGTTTCCCATCATTTAACATAAATTAGTATTATGCTAAAATCAAACAAGTTAAGCCTAATCAAATCCTCTGAAATAATGACGTAAAGCTAAGTTCTCGAAGCAGAAAGTTCTGGTTCGTTCTCATGTTCGCATTTTGGCCCGAATTGAAACTTTAATCATATGGTCAAATCCATGTTGGTTTTTTTTCTGTGAGATCCCATCCCTCTTCAGAGCACTAAATGGGCAATTATTCAGCTTTCAGTGTGTGCATACAGTCCTTATTTATTGTCAAAAAAGGTATTTCTCTGACACAATGATTCTGCCATACTGCTAGCCCAAGCATTGAAATGTAAAACTGTCATATTTTGCTTTTTAACCTGAGAAAAGACACACAATTTCCCATTCTTATTCAAGTAATGGAGTATGGAGCTGTTCTGTCCAAAATTAAGTTCACAGAAGCTTAGCACAAACTTTGTTTAAGAGGAAAAGAGGCTGAATAACTACAGTGAGGCAGAGAAGCTTGAAGTATTCAAGCACCTTTTTTGCATTAATGGTGAAGTCTGACACCTTTCCAGTGTGGTATAATAGACACTGAAACAGGCTCATGCACAGATCTGTGCGATCTGCAGTTCTTGGATGACTGCTATATTCAGTGAGCAAGGTTGGGAAATCAGTGGGGAAGGCAGAGGGTTTTGCGAGGCAAGGCTGTGCTGCTCACATCATGAGTAAAAATATTTTATTAACAGCATTGTTATAACAGACTAAACTGTAAATCATAGAACTGCAGTCAGTCACTATTATCCCAGAAGGTGAAGCAAGAACAATTATCCTTATCCCTTGTAAAATGTATTTAGATTATTAAATCCCCTTTGCTAATTCAGCTAATTATTTAACCTATGACAAGTATTTTCTTCTATTCCTGTAGTACATCAGTCTTTCCTATTCAAATCACTATGGTCCCTGATAAAAAAAATAATGCAATTTCAGTTTTATTGCCAAAAAACAACAACAAAAAAACAACAAACAACTCACATTAGGGAAAAAAAAACAACAGAGCTTACTGATAAGGACAAAGAGACATTTGACAGAGCAGAACTCACAAATTAGCTAATCTCTCTTCTTCTTGGACTCAGTCCTCTTTCGAGGGACAATGTGGTCATACTATAAAACCATAATATTGACTACAACATTGAGATTCATAGAGAGTTGTCAGTCGTGGCTGAGAAGCACTAAGAGCACTATTAAAATGTCTAAATTCACATAGTGCAGAGCTCACTTTTAATAAAGACAGTCAATAACTTCCATAACTGATATTTCTTTAAAATGATAATCCTACCCAAATATAATAATGCTTAAATGAATGAAATTTCTGTGGACCGAGGCATGTACATTCATAGAGATTATATCCATACTGAGTTCCAACTGAAGGAAAGAGAAAACTATAACTGAATACAGCAGTGCTCAGAACCACTGACTACTGTGAGAATTACTGAAGAAAAATTCCCTATGTGCCTTCTGTGTTCTGTATATCACAGTTGTATTCCTTCTTCAAATCATAAGGGTGGGCCTAATTAGATCTGTACATGGAAGTCATTCCCTACCTCTCATCATCTTTGCTGCCCGTCTCTGTATTTGCTTCCCTTATGGCTTTTTTCAAAGAGTGACCAGTACATTGTATTCAATGTGTAAGCAGGGCCTAGATTTATAAATGACAAAGATAATTTCTATTTTGTTCTCCTTTTTTTCCCTAATAATTATTATGAGTCTATTTGCCTTTTCAGTGTGGCTGAACACACAGATGATATTTGTAGAGAACTATCTCAGTGACCTTAAAGATCTCCCTTCTGAATGGCACTAGCTAGTGTAGAACTTACCACAGTATATGCATTAGAAGCTATTTTTCTTGTGATCATTATTTTGCATTTATCAACACTCATCTGCTATTTTATCACCTAGTCATTCAGTATTGAAATAGTTCTGCAACTCTCCCTAAGCAGCTTTACATTGGACTATCCTGACCTTTTTTTTCAATTGTAAATATTTTTGCTTTACTCCTCAACCTTATTTTTAGCTCAGTTATAAATGCAATGAACAACATAATTCCCAGAACATATTCTCATGGGACCCTTCTAGTAACTTTACCACTTTGCTAAAATTCACCTTGCCTGGGTTTAACTTTACTGCGTTACTATCCTGAAGCTACTTAACAACCGACTGGGTAATAATTTGGTATAGAATATTCCTAGGAATCAGAGTTAAGCTGACCAGCTGCAAATTTACCTAAGTCCTTTTAAACAAATAGATACCATGTTTCCTTTGGGAATTCATATGAATTCTCAAAAATAATCCCTAAGTGTTTAGAGATTGGCCCATTCTTAAGTGCCTTAGGGTGAGCTTCTTGGTCCTGTCCCTGCTGACTTAAACGTCACCATACTTTACTATTTCATATATTGACCTGCACTTCTATCTCCTCATTAACCCTATTTTCATTAAATATATAGCCAACATACGTTGTGATGATTTACATGAAAACAGCATTGACTGTTTCAGTCTTTTTGTCACTAGTTTTTTTTATAGTACATACTTGGGCTTATATTTACCTTCATTTTCCTTCTTTAAGTATATTAAAAGAATCTCTTTAGGATTGTTTTTTTTGTTTGGTTGGTTGNAACACTCAGATTATTCTTACTCCTTTTTTTCTTTTTTGCAGTACAAACAGTATACTTTAAACATCAGGAAAAATATAATATCAGCATGAAAGGTGGAAAGGATATTGCTTTGGGTTTAAAATAGAAGTGTGGAAATATGACTGCAACAGGGAAAGAAGCTGGGGACCCTCTTCTGCACTATTTTTCTGACACTTCATTACGTTTTCACTTTTTATCATGCTCATCCTTCCAAAGTGTTGACTGCAAATCTTACTGTGAGGACCTGAGAACTTTCATTATAAATAGAATAAAGTGGTAAACCTGCTTTTGAAATTGCATGGAGACACTAAGAAAGCATCTCCTCAATTGCTATGAGGCTGATGGGAGATGCATGACCTGCTTTGCTATTAACAATGATCCCTGCAATGGAAAAGTTTTACAGGGATACCATATGCGAGTTCATTAGTTATGTATTAAAAAAAAAAAAAAAAATTACTATTTGCAGTGGTAAAAACTCTTTTTTTTTTCAAGGAAAACAGATTGCAAACTCAGTCTCAATTAATTCCATTCTGTCAGACATTTGCCCATTTTTGGTATTTCATTCCAGGTCATGTTGATGCAAAATTCAGACATGCCAACTGTCCTGCATGAGAGCCGTCAGACAGATTAGCACTCCTGCACTGACAGAGCTACTACTTTGTCAGGACTGGGAACCAGTGTGTTGAAAATGAAGCCTCAACCAATGTGCCTATGGGAAGACAGCAAGTATATGGGGTTTGACCCTGTTGAGGTTTGGTGTCTAAGACTGTGCTGACCAGGTCACTTCCCACTCTTTAAAAGGAAAAGGACCAAAATCTGTTAGCAGTATAACTCACCTGAATTCTCTTTTGAGACCATCATTTATCCCTCTGCTCTATTAAAAAACAGACCTACACATCCCTTCATTTTCTTCTTTCTTCTAATACTTATGAAGTCTCTTTTTGCTTGTTCAGTTGAAATTGATTTTGATCTTTTTTTTCCAAATTCCCCCTCCCCTCCAAATTTAGACTATTCATTATAGCAGCCTTACTTATGCATTGTTGTTTCATCTACTGTTTTTAAAATGTCTCTCTGCTCATAGGCTGACACACTGTCAATGCCTCCTCTTATCCGAGCAGACATTCCCCCGCCTTTCACATATGTCACAGGATGCTCTCCAAGAATTCCTGTATTATGTCCTGTTTGATGCAGTGCAGTTCATACTTTGTAGCTCTACCATAAAGGGTAAGATCTTCTTAAAGCTCTTCAAATCTTTCTTGAGAATACTATTTTTTACAGGACTGTTATTCTATAAGCAAGATGAAGAAGAAGTCACAGTTCAATCGGGCATACTTTTTAGTTCTCAGAGCTTCTTTCGTCATGCTGGGTTACATTTCAATAGACTCACAAATTCAGACTGCTGAAGAACTGTGTCCCTTCCTTATTCCACTCTGAATCTGACAAAAAAATGAAAAACCACAGGATACGCTTACAATGGGCCAGTTATTTTTGATTGTTTATCAGAGTGTGGATATTACAATACAACACAAAATCAAGGCCCGTTGCTTTGAGACACTCACTATCTGGAGAACTCATCACAGCACAACACTAATCTCTCCTGTAGAATTCAGAGAGCAAAATAAACCCTTTTTCCTACCAGTACTTGTGTTCCATTCCAAAATCTATTTTTAAACCTTTAGCATTAGTGTTTTGGAGCACAGAAGCAGAAGATCTAAGCAGAAATGGAAACTGTAACTAATAAACAATCAAATTATGCTACCAGCTGTATCTGTTTGCAAGTGTTACTTGCCTTAAACATTGCTTTGAGAAAATATCAAGAATATCATTTTACTGCAGGAGGTACGCAACATTCTTGGATTAATAACTCTTTAGAGCATAGCTACTTGGATATAGTGTTTTTTTCTGTTCTGACCGTTGTTTCCATTTTGCTTAATGTAGGTATGCTATTACTAAAAGTTGTAAATACCCTTTTAAGATGTTAGTGCTGCTGTTATAAAGCCTAGAAGGTTCTAGCATCAGATGAAATTTCCCAGGATAATCTCTTAGTCTATGTGAACTGCTTTACATGGATTGCACTTTAAATCTCATTTGATAGCGGATGTTTTAGAGAGGAAAAAAAATAGTTTGCTGGCTTAATCACAAACCACAACAAGTTAAGTGTGCATAATAAGATTTGTCCACTTATCCAATGTGAATAGCTGGAAAGAATTGTTCAGTTATGCACTGGCAGCTTTAGAAGTGGTAGAGAAACGGAAAGGAAAAAACTACAGAAAATCATCTACACTTCTTAATGCTCACCAGTTACTGTGAAAGTAACATCTATTAGAGTTTTTGCCCAGCACCAGGGCATTTTGGTAGACTACTGCTATCCTGTTTAAGGAGTCCTAATTTCTACTTGTGCACATGTGTAATACTTACTCTGGTTAAAGAACTTCTTGCTTTAAACACAAGAAAAACACACCACTAAGATTTCAGCATACATAGACTGAAATTTTCAGAAATTCTGTTCTGTTTTACCTGGAGATTTGTCTCTGGCAGTCTGTGAATCGGGTTCAAGAAGCTATTATTCTAAAAGTTCAGTCAGTCATGTAACTCTCTCCACTAGGCTCTCCAGTCTGCTTTTATCAGTCACATGTGAAGGTGGGAAGCAACAAAAGTATGATACAGTTTGTGTGGCAAATAAGAACTGGATATCCTACAGTGTTAACTGCAGCAGCAAGGGAAATGCAAAGCACAAATGAAAGCGTAGCACACGTGCAAAAGAGGACAGCTCCTTGGAGTTTTCCCTAGGGTGATGTTTCTAGACATCACACTACCCTGGTACTACCAGGCTGCATTCGGTTAAACAAGAAAAACAACTATTGTGGTTTTAGCAATAAAGGATGCTCACCCTTCCTGCAGTAGGCATGCTGTGGCTTCCTTTTTTAATAGTTTCAATATGATTGATGAGAAATAAATTTAGTACAGATTTTAAGTGCTAACTGACCCCTCTTTTAGCCTCAATGTAAACCGAGTATTATTTCAAAATGAAACTGAACATAATCTTGGAAAAACTTCTATTAAAGTTTAACAAGGCAACCATAAAAATGTTAGACATGACTAAGGATGCTGAATCCTTATGTGGATCTAGTTGTCTTTTCAGACAGCCTACAGAATGAGAAGGCATCAGCTCCCTTACTGCCATAAGGAGTTATGCATATACTCTGATCAGATACTGCTTTGGCTAATACCTGAAAAACGCTGAGGCAGTTTGACAAAATGCCTCTGCCAGAAGCATTCGCCATTTACATAACTAATGTAGCTTATTTTTCTGTTCACAAATTAATCATGAGCAAACAATGTTGTTAACAAATTTGATACCCAGAGTTATTCCACTAACAAAAATTTGCAGAACCAATCCACTGCAACTAATATGTCAAACAACTGCTATTCATGCTATTTGTAACCCATTTTTCAGACTGATCGCCTGAGCTGTGTTATTGTTTCTGCTTCCTAACTGGCTGGCTGTAGTTCTCTAAACAGAAAGAGAGCACAAATGACATGTTGCAGCCATTTCATTCCTTCCCCAGGCACTCTCACAAGCACCTATTATTACAGTTTTTAAAGACTTTCAGTTGCTATGAGCATTCTTCCACACTTGGAAATTATGTGTTTCTGTTCCTGGGTACTGAGTGAAAAAAAAAAAAAAAAAAGAACAAAGCAGAATTGAATTTGCTGGTATTATGCCAACAAATGCCTGCCAATATTTGATTGAAGAAGTCACCCAGTGCTATACACTGTGTAGATTGCCTTGTCCCAGCTCACTCCTGAAACTAAAAAATTTAAAGAAAATCCTTACCTTTACCTCAGATGAAACTATGAGGAGTCTTGAAGGAAAACAGATAGACATCTTGGCCAAATTTACGTTGAGCAGAAAGTACACCACATGGAGGAGTTAAAATACCTCTGAAACTGCATGAAGACCCATACATGCCCATATAACAAGGACCTATGTCACTCCAAAGCTCTGAACACAGAAAAACAACGCTCCCTACCCTCCCATCACCTTTTTGGTTCCATCACTAACCCACACATGTATCCAGCAGTGCAACAGACTCTGGGAGAGCGTTTACTCCTGTCGCACCATCAGGTATTCTCCTGCATAACTCCCTCCCAAGCAGGTCCTTGTTCACCAGAACAGCTTCAATAATAAGGGCTGGATTTCCCACGTATGTATTTGTGTCAAATACCATTAGCTAATCTCATTCTTCTCTTCGTTCCGGTATCAAGAGTCAAAACCAGCCCAAATGTAATGCACCACAGTTTGTTGAGCAGTCCCGAAAAGCCTTCTCACTGGATAAAGTAAACAGCACATTCCGGAGACATGGATTCAACAGCAGGTTTTAGTTCAGTGTACCACAGTACTAGATGATGTATTCGCATTTTTCTCTCCTGTTTTTCATAAGCACAGCCCAGCATGATCACATACCCCTTCTCCCAGACAAGAACTCTTCTGGTAAGATGGTTCTTTCATGAAGAACTGTCTCTATGTGTCAGGCTATCCTAAAAAAAAAAACAAAACCTGACTAAATAAAGCACTATTGCTGGCACTTTTGGTACTGATGTCAACAGAAAAAGGAAGAAATGAACACACATGAGGAGGAAGGAACATGTTCCTGATGCGATAATTTTAGTTCCCCCATTTAGGAATGGGAGAAAGAATGCACACACCCTATTCATAGGGCTGACCTAAAATTAACACAGTAGACTTTGCTCCTTTGAAATTTATAAGGGTACCTGAGAATTGAATTTCCTAATGTGGACAAATACAGTTGTTTAATTTGAATGCTTCAGAGTCAACCAAAATTTTGAGCCACCAGAGCTGTATTAGTTTATACCAACAAAAATCTATTCTGAATTTACAGGTCAAGGGTGTTCGAGCATAGCTGGTATCACCAGCTGGTATCAATGAGCTCTGGAAGAGCACTCAAGTGCAGGACAGGTATTTCCATTCAAAAGAAATCACAGAATCTTGAACAATGTTACTCATATACCTCTATGCGACCTTTACACTGAAGAGGAACTAAAACCAGATACAAAATACCTGGTAAGAACCAGACACATTTACATATCACCAAGGATCACTAAAAAAAAAAAAATCTACCCCTCTTCTATATAGTTTCATTATATACAGTCTGAATTCTTTGCACTATAGTTCTGACACTGGGCACTCAGTATGAAATTATGTTACCAAAATGAATCAAAGTGAGCACCTGTGCTTTACCTTATATCTCAGTTCTTACTCTGATATAGTACTTTTGACCTTTCCATTATCTTGTACTTGTGCATATGTGACAGAAAGGATGAATAATGAAAAATATTACTCAGTCGAGTAAAGCTGGTGTCCACTTACACCAGAAAAGGGTACAAGATAATGGCGGTTATAATTGATTCCCTGTTTAGGAAATGCAGTGGTGCATATAATGTACCACATCATAAAACATCATATTCTGTATGAAGATAAAGGCAATGTACTAATTACTATGACTTAATCTTGACAGCCAAATGTTCTCTTCTCCTTGTAACAGTCTGTGGTGTAATGAGTAATCAGAACAGCAGAGCAGTAATTACGTACATTCACTTACACTAAAAGCCTTTCTGATGGACTGAAGTGTACTGAAGTAGAAACAAATACGTGATATAGTTGTTTTCCTCACATTTACATTGGACATGCAATTCCCATGTTTCCTTTCTGTTTTTTAAAATTAAATCAAGAAACAGAAGTCTTAAAAGCTTTTATTCTCCATTAACTTAAGGTGTTCTTTCCTGCTTTTAATTAACATTTACTTTGATTGAGAGAAGACAGCCATGCATCTCTCTCGTGTATTTGTAGGGCAAGCCATGGAAGTGTGGAGAATGATGCAGGCTTTCATATAACCAAGATCTGATGTGAAGGAGCAACAAAGTGCCAGTACAAGATTCCTACTTTGCAGTGGCCAAAGGCCTTTGTTTAAGCTAAGCAAGACAAAGTGTGAGAAACCGTCATGTCATTTTACCATATGCTCTCAAAATTTGTGGGATGAGGGAAAGAAAAAAATTTCAGAGGTGGAACAGGAATTTGGACATTTATTCAAGCTGATAATGTTCCAAAACTCCAATGAATGAAGTAAATGATTCTTGAAGCATAGATAAATGTAATGTTCAGCCTCCAGAATGATTGATCTTTCCAGATCAATAAGTACTTCTAATGCTATTGATGTGCTGGTCTGTTTATGACCATAAATCCAGTTTTAAAGTATGTTAAATTAATGCAAAAAGATAGTGCTTCAGTGTGAAGTAAGATGATATTTTACATACGCAGATAAATCTAAACCATGCTCAAAAATAATGCAAGAGAAGGTGGTTTATAAGTTCTTATAAGTTCTGAATGTTGCACGCATATATATGTGCATATTTTTACCAATATGACAAATTTCAAAAGCCCACGTGAGCACTCCAGTCTGCACTTGCCATCAACAACCTATTGATCTTGATTTAAAAAATGTATGCCACATTCATATAGAAAATTTACAAAGATACGATAGTACTGGGTACTACAGTTTCTAAATTCCAAGCCTCTAATGCCACAGCAGAATTCAAAACAGCATGTAAGATGAACAGAGGCATAACGTCCTCTATGGTCTTAACTTCCTCTAGTTTCCTCTATCTGCGGTGTGCTTCTCTGTCACATGGTCAATACAAGTAAGTTCTGCAATGGTTTGGGAAGACTCTCTGGTATCATTCCAAAACCCAATCTGTGCTGCACAGTTTTCCCAGATATCATGACTTTATATGACTTGGTTCTCTATTTCCATGCAGCGCTCTCACTCCTTCAAAAATAGTCACTGTCCTTTCTAATTATTTAACTGCCATGCTACTTACCTTACATCTCACCTGACAGAAGCTGCTGCTTCCCTGAACATTACAAGATTTCAGAAGGTATGACTTTTCACTTGGAATAAAGAGCATGATTTTTTGTATTTCAGCATACACTTTTCTCCACATAATTTCTGGTCTTCCACTACTTGAGAGAACTGTTCATAAAAATCAAGTCCCAGTCTGTTAATTTGCATCATGAGTGCATAGACTGTGCACAGAATCAGACAAAAGTTATTAGTGGTGTACATTTCACAGTGCCTGTAATATTTTAATATAACAAGACATTATATGTCTGTGTATATATGTAGAAATCCTGGAATTCCACATGTTCTTCTGTCTTTCTTATTATTATTCTCTTCTGTCCTACAGAATTGCATCCATATATTTGTTTTACAGAAATTATAAAAATATATTTTGCAACAAGAAACAGCTGCATGTTTACCAACTCTGTGATAACTTGACTATGGTTCATTTTATATGGTTCCAGATTTTTTTCTTTACACTTGAAAAAATCTCATGTCTGTTATGAAGGTTAAAAATGGTGGTGGAAAGGGTAAAGATGAGAGCTTGATCTCTAGCTTTCCATGGAAGAGCATCTGTAAGAGGATTATCCATCAAACAATAAAACTCAAGGATGCTGTCAAATTCCAATAGGAAAACTCATACTGGTGAGTAAAGGATGCCCCTTTCTGTGCATATTCTTCAAAATTATAAAGTTTTGGCAATTTCATCAAAATTTTGCACCTTTAATCTAGAAAAGAAAAAGTTTTGTTTGGGGTTTTTTGCTTTTGTTTTTAAATAAGTGGAATCTATTTATACATAAAATTTTCTGGCGTTGAGCTCAATTGCTACCACACTGTACAATTAAACAGTTGTACAGATTGAAAAATAGGGACACAGATGAATTAAGCAAGTTTCTCCAAAGCCAAACCACAAGTTTTATTGTTTTAACAAATTCAGATTGCCTTACTCTGAACTCTTCCACTACACTTCTGCATTTTTCTGTGGGACATTTAAAAAAAAAAATTTGAGGTATTCAAGCACATTTCTGCATGTTTCTGTAGAACATAAAATGCTAATTAAGATATAACTAAAGCACTACTTTGCTGATCTAATGAAATAAACCATCCATAGAATTAATTAGGACCACTTTACTGATCTTTCCTCCATCAGATAAAGATTATTTGACCCAAACAATTTTTACCTGCCAATTAAAGCAATTTCCTATATTTAGATTTCACTGCTATTAAAGCGAAGAGGTTTCATAGTATTTTCCTTCAATATGATTAAGCCATTTTTAATCTTTTCAGAGGAACACAGTCATTTGCAAACATTAGGAAGGGAAAAGGAAATTGAGAGATAAAGACAAGGAGGAGAGGTTAAGGGAAAAAGTACAGTGAACCGTATGGCACAAAGAGCTAAAGCAGATTTGATACTAATTAATAATGCTATATCTATAATCTATTTAATTTCCCATCCTGACAAGATGCCTGACTAATTTGTTTTGATCTCTATTTCCATACTTACCAAGTTGTTTACTATTTCCTCTGTGCTCCAAAATGAATAATCTCTATTGCAAGGGAGATGATTTTAGAAAAGATAGAGGCTCTTACACTATTGCAAACAGCGAAGGACCCAGGAGTACTTTCCAACTTTGGGGTCTTAACTACCTGTCAAAAGGTAGTTACCTGCTGCCCAGGACATCTAGTTTCCATTGGAAAACTCGGACACACAAGCAAAGACAGAGTAGTACCATGCTTCAGAAGGCCTCCAGTCAAGAAGATCAAGGGAACAGGGCAAAGAGTACTCCATGAACTGTATCTGACCACAGCACAAGCACAGCTCTTACTTCACTAACTCTCTGAAGTCAGGCTCTTAGAAAGGCAAAGCAGTGTGAGATACAAGATAAAAGAGGGTCTTAATAGTCATCGGAGTCTGCCTAGTTTTTATTCCGTGAACAGAGACAAGAAGGCAGAAAAGGAAGAATTTGCAGCTGTTGTTCGCTCTACTGGTTGTTTTAGGCAGAATGTTTTCAGCTCTTCCAATAAAGCTGAGGCAGATCAGTCAGGGGAGAAAAAAAAAAAAACAACCACCCACCCCACAAAAAAAAACAACAGATCATCAGTCCAGCTAGCTACTCCATTCAGCATGTCCCTTCTTTTAATTCTGCAGAAGAGCACTTAATAGTACTCCGACAAAATTTTCCTGATGTCCTTTAGTCATCTTCCTTCCTTCTTTCGATGCAGTGCATCTTGCATTAATTACTTACATTAAATAAAAAGTGTTTTGAAAACTGATGCTGAGCTTGATCAATCAGCATTTTCCACTCAATATTTCTTAACCACATCTACACTCAACATGGGAATTTTCTAGTATGTGGATTGTTGGTTTTATCATTTAAATTGTAATTACAATGCACATATATAACAATTAATAAATTGTAGAATGCCACAGACAGAAATTTTAAAAAGACCCTCTCTTATATGTGAATGATAAAGAGGACTGATTCTCCTTTATTTTCTCTTTATTCCTCTCAAAATTATGGTGCACTTAAGTGATAGCCAGCAACAACAGGACAAATTTGGTTTAGGGCTGTACTCTTCAAGAATGTGCTGAAGTGAGGCGGAAAAAGTATTGAGTAAAAAAAAAAATTTCCAGAAGATAAACAAGAAAAAGCCTCATTTGTTTTTTTTTTTAAATCAGTTTATTTTTCCCAGAACATTTGCTGACATTTCCACAGTCTTAAAAAAAAAAATTCTCCCTCTACTAACTGTCTTAATTTATAGATTCATCATGCATGCAACACTTCAGTCAATCTGTGCCAACAATTCAGTTCACTGTACTGGCACTATTTCTCCTCCCTTTTGACATTTTCTTCCACTCAACTGAAAAAGATACAAAGGACTGCAGATTCCCAGAGGAACCTCTTAGACCTGCCACCTGAGTTCAGACTTTCCCCCAGATCAGCAGTGACAGGAAAAGCCCTTCCATTTAAGGAGCTTCTGTGACATAGGAAGTGATGCCATTACAAATGCCAAATCCAGCTGTCCAAGTGACAGTCCCACCAGAGATGGCTGGGACTAAATTAATTGCCCTATCACCACAGACAAGACTCCTCCAGCTCTGTGTAGAAGTCTATTAAGCAAACTTGTCTTACTGCTATCAGCTATAGACCTATTCTAAAAATAAAAGAGAAATGCAGTAGTCCTCACTTTGCCAAGTTCTTGCAGCATCACTAGGACTCATTACAAACTACTTACTCAGTAGTTTGTTCTGCTCACGCACACATAGGAGATTAGACTGCCACTCCAGACTCCCCCAGCCCCTGCTCACTTATCTGGTTAGTACATAAGGGCTGAAAAAAGCTGTCAGCGCTGGAGTCAAACTAGCATGTCCCCTTAATGATTTGAAACCCATGAGCTCAACGTTGTTTTGCAGACAAGGATGGTGTCCTGGCTCAGTGTGTAGGTGACTGCTTACTTAACAGTAACCTAGGTTTCCTGTAGCGGCTGCTGAGGAAGGTTATTTTTTTTGGAGCTCATGCCTTCCTTTAGGAGCCACATAACCATTGCTGGTAGCTAAACCAGTTGGGGAAGGATGTGTCTAGGTCTTCCTAGAAGTAGAGTCCTCAAAGACTAACTATTTCCTTCCTCTCTCATATTTTTTTTTTATCTTTTTTTTGGAGGGGGGAGAGAGTAGGGAAGGGAAGAGGGGTGCACCTTTCCAAACATGCGTGGTGCGTTTCTGCAGTACTGCCAAAAGGTGACAGACAATTAAGGCACTGTACTGGCCTTGAAACAGCAGGCAAGGAAAACCACGACTCTGAATAGCACAAACCTGAGGAATTAAGGGATGCTTGGAGCACGATGGTATTTCTGCAGGGAGATAAAGGCACTGGCTCCTGTAGAGCACCATCAATCTGCACTTCTGATGGGAAGAATTAGAGGGTGTGAATCATGTTCCTACTGGCACATGCCCAATGAGCAATCAAAATATTTAATAGAAAATGTGAGCCTGATAGTCTAAAGATGTACATGTTGTGAGTGATTAATAATCTATACACTTTGTGGATACATGCTTCCTACTCCCATATACTTCACACAATCCTCATGGCTATTGCAATCTTTACATATAAGTCTCCTGCACTAAATAACCACAATTAATTTCCCTCAGAGATAACAGGAAGCTCAGAGGCACCAAAGGTTTTATTGCTGGAATTTTGATATTGGTGCTGTGTAAGAACTGCATGATACATTACTTATGAATGCCAATATTTCTTTATCTGTTTTTGTGTATTCATTGTTGTACTTAGTGCAATAGCTCCAAGGAACAGATTATTAATTCTAGGTTATAGCAAAGGACTCTTTACAATATACAAGCCAACTTTCTAACAGTAAAACTAGACCCAAATGGTGTTTATTGAAAATGGTATTTAATAATGCATTTTCCTACCTGTTATCTCATCAGTTCCAAACAGGTTGTAACAAGTATACCTTTTTTCCCCTTCTGACCAATGCTACTCCTTCACTAACATAGTCACTGTCCTCATCAATGCTTTCAGTGAAACAGGAGCAAACATCTCTCCCCTCCTCCTGTTCCTGCTTTCTGTGATGTTCATGTACCATTCACAGATAACCAACTCATTATTGCAAACTTTTGCTGACAATTAGAGTACCTTTGCAACAGTGTTTGGTGTTACTTATCTGAACCATAAGAGCTAAAGCATTGAGTACTAAGCAGATGATGACAGGAAGAGAAAGCAGCCTTGATCAACACCTCCCATTGGGACTCTGAAGAACATTTTCTCTTGGACTTGATTCTTTCATGGTTGCCTAGTACAGATGATTTTGCATCTTTCTTAGATGAACATAGTACCAGATGCTCTCTTGCTTCCTAAGTCCCCGACTACATATTCAATGTGTCATCCAAAATAGCTGTTTCCATAATGTTCACCCTTTGATTTTAAAAGGCACACAAAAAGATAATAATTTAGCATCAAAACCATAATGTTTCTCTTAGACTGCCCCATCATCGTTACAACTTGGCAGTTCTGGGAACAATTTGACAAAACAGAGATTCACCAAGGAATCCATGTGTTATGTATTATGGCAGCTTGTGCATGACCATGGTAATAGGAATACACCAGTTCTCCTCAAGTTACCAGGGAGATTGTTGTGGATTTGTTCATCACTGACCTGGAAGGCAGGCAAAGCAAAGCAGAGAGCTGACTGATTTATTGTCACATTACCTGGCTCCGAGTCATCCATAGTCATGCCTTAGTCCGAGCCTTCATTTACCAAAACCAAGAGATATGAGATAGGAAAGAAGTGTAACTCAGAGGTTCTCATTTTTGTGTGGCCTCTCCTAATACAGTATATTTCAGAAATAGGTTTCATTAGAACAGTAAAATCAATTAAGGAGAAGCCATAAACTGTTTATGCACTGCAGTGAATTAAACAACATTCTACGTATTCTTTGAAAACAACATAGGGGGTTAAAAAAGGAAAAAAAAAAAGAAAATCAGAGAGAAACAATCTTAAGGCCTGAAATTTGGTGGTGAAAAGTTAAAGCTTATTAGCTGGATGGCTCCTATCTTTACGACGCCATATATCCAGAAATGGAGATGGTCAATGCCTTTTGAGAAAAACAAAGTATACCACACAGGATTAAAATCAACATCTCAAACTTTCCCTCTCCATGCTTTTTTCCCCTCCCCAGCAGCCAATATATACTGCTCATTTTATTTACTATTGCACACAGAGGATCAGTTCTGTATGAGATTCTCCCATTTGGTGTAAAGATAATAGATTTATATTTTATTATATCTAGGCTATCTAGCTCTACAGAGGATAACTTTTGCTAAATTCTATTACATTGACAGTTTAATGACTTTTCAAGAAAAAAAAAAAACAAGGCAAGCTAAGCAGAGAGTCTTATTTAATTTTTAAGAAGAAAGCAAGAACTAGAACCAAACCTCCCTTCAGGCACCAACTTGACACGACTAATCCAAACCCTTTCTGATATTTTCAACCTGTTAGAAACCAGCACCAATTCCAGCATCTTTCCTCCTCAAAAACTAGTGAAAAGAATATTGGCATATGGGTAAAAAAAGAATTGTCATTTTTGTTTCAGAACAGATAAAACTGCATTGCTTGCTTCCTTGTTCAGCAACTGGAAAGGAATATTTAGCCTCTTTCCCCTACATCAGTGTTCTTTACCCCTTACAGCAAAGGCTCCCTGCACATGTTTCCAGGGGCAGTGGTGACCCTCACGTGGCACGGATGCCCAGCTGTGCCTAAGAGACCCGATCCTTGCCCTTTAGTGAGCTGTGTCACAGGCTGGTGTGCCCAGGGGCCCCACTGCCACATGCCTAGAGTGCTACTGCTCAGTCATCTTCAGCAGCTACCTAGCTTTGATCCGGCCACTGCACACACCAGCTGGAGAACAGAATATCCCCTTTTCCCCACAGGCAAATTCATCAGAGACACAGACCAATACAAAGACAATTTAAAATTATCAGAAAGGATGCTTATTGTTCTGAAGGGATTTATGGAACAGGCATAGCTAATATCCACCCGTTTCAATAAAAAAGAATGTTGATATAAAACTCACTTGCAAAACTGGTTAGAGCAAAGCTACATTTTAAACATGACAACCTTAGATCAGTTTCCATTTTGTATGACTCAATATAATTTATTACTATCACTAGAAGTAAGAATTTTTTTTTTTTTTTTTTTTGCATAATGCTGCTAACACAATAGAGACTATTCAGCTACATACTGCACACACACACAGTCAGATGTACGGCTTAAGTTCTATTCTAAAAACTGTGTCTTCTAACAACTACTGAGTAAATAAGGGCTTCCTTCCTGTACCTAAACTTCTTGGCAACTTTGGGTCATTATTCCTCTTCGTGGAAAGAGACTGAAGCTTTAGGAACAGAATGGTGACTACAGCCAACCAGAATACTATCCAACCAGAAAACTCAGAAATCCAACAAGAAATCAGTAGAAAGCTGATCCAATTTGGGGTCATATAATAATTTCAAAAAGTTTTTGAATGTCCACAATACTTGCATCTCTTTCAAGTTCATTCCTAAAGATGACTGTTGGTCATAGCCTACACTGTGAGCTGGAATTCACCTCGCAGCACTCACTCTCAGTGTAAGTACACACATCTCCACTCATACAAATTGCTTAGCCTACAACTCAGGGTTGACATTGTTTGGCTGAAAATGAACATAAAAAGCATTTGCCTCCATTTGGACACAGCAAAATCACCAAACTTCCAGTTAGTTGATGCACTAATAGGCCATGAAGGTGATGTAGATTGTAAAAGACAAACAGTATTACTGAGTCAGATGCAACAACTATGAGTATACAGGTTCTAAAAAAACAAAGTCTCAGAAAATCATACTGTTCAAATAAATAAACTTTTTGTATAAACTCTTTTTTAACAATACCATGAAAGATACTGAGAAATTGTACCAATTCTGTCTCTAAAAATTAAGTTTTATTAGAAGGAGGGTCATGTAGCATTAATGTTTTTATTTTTACAATAGGAAGCACACCATTTAAATAATATTTTCCATTTTATACAATGTCACATCACAACAGTGCCCTTATTCAATATAATAGGAAAATACAGTGGGAAACAACTTCTTCCTTCACTTCAATATTGTCTACATACTTAAATCTACATAGAATCATAGAAT